>PIJE02002848.1:0-22940 GCA_002895965.2 Coryphaenoides rupestris | reverse complement strand
TCTCTTGTTAAGGAGGGGGGTTATGTAGAGTCCAGGTGAACTCTGAACAGGTGGGTCTTGAGTCTCTTGTTAAGGAGGGGGGTTATGTAGAGTCCAGGTGAACTCTGAACAGGTGGGTCTTGAGTCTCTTGTTAAGGAGGGGGGTTATGTAGAGTCCAGGTGAACTCTGAACAGGTGGGTCTTGAGTCTCTTGTTTATGTAGAGTCCAGGTGAACTCTGAACAGGTGGGTCTTGAGTCTCTTGTTAAGGAGGGGGGTTATGTAGAGTCCAGGTGAACTCTGAACAGGTGGGTCTTGAGTCTCTTGTTAAGGAGGGGGGTTATGTAGAGTCCAGGTGAACTCTGAACAGGTGGGTCTTGAGTCTCTTGTTAAGGAGGGGGTTATGTAGAGTCCAGGTGAACTCTGAACAGGTGGGTCTTGAGTCTCTTGTTAAGGAGGGGGGTTATGTAGAGTCCAGGTGAACTCTGAACAGGTGGGTCTTGAGTCTCTTGTTAAGGAGGGGGGTTATGTAGAGTCCAGGTGAACTCTGAACAGGTGGGTCTTGAGTCTCTTGTTAAGGAGGGGGGTTATGTAGAGTCCAGGTGAACTCTGAACAGGTGGGTCTTGAGTCTCTTGTTAAGGAGGGGGGTTATGTAGAGTCCAGGTGAACTCTGAACAGGTGGGTCTTGAGTCTCTTGTTAAGGAGGGGGGTTATGTAGAGTCCAGGTGAACTCTGAACAGGTGGGTCTTGAGTCTCTTGTTAAGGAGGGGGGTTATGTAGAGTCCAGGTGAACTCTGAACAGGTGGGTCTTGAGTCTCTTGGGGGTTATGTAGAGTCCAGGTGAACTCTGTTGGTGATTAGTATATTAGAGAGCATCTGATTGGCCCAGACCGTTGGTGATTATTAGAGAGCATCTGATTGGCCCAGACCGTTGGTGATTAGTATATTAGAGAGCATCTGATTGGCCCAGACCGCATTTCCGGTGGTTGCGCGGTGACGACATGGCGGGTGTGGTGGTGAGTGTCGGAGGGTTGAGTTAACGAAACTAGAAGTGAACTAAACTAAACTAAACTAAACTAGGAGTTAAATTAACTTCTAGTTTAGTTAACTTCTAGTTTGTCGCTAAGGTTTTTATTTTAGCGACGTGCAGCGTGACGTCACGCTGCTCACCTGTCCGCGTCACGTGGTTTGATTAACTAAACTTCGTGCTGAGTTCGTCTCTCGTCTCTCGTCTCGTCTCATCTCAACTCGTCTCGTCTCTCATCTCGTCTCCTCATCTCGTCTCATGTCATTTCGTCTCATCTCGTCTCATGTCATTTCGTCTCCTCCTCTCGTCTCTAATCTCATGTCTCGTCTCTCATCTCATCTAATCTCATGTCATCTCGTCGTCTCATCGCTCGTCTCTCATCTCATCTCGTGTCATCGTGGAGATACTGTGCTTATTGAAACATATTTAGACTAAGCTTCATTATAAATGACCTGTACAGGTGAGTCGACAGGAGTTTAGTTCGACTGTTGGCCCCAGATACAATTATTTTAATCAGTCTTAGCCTTTGATAAGTAATGTTAATAATAAATGTTTTAATCCAGATTAATAAAGTTCTATTTTATTAACCTTGGTGGATTCTGATCCAGTTTCAGATACCTTCTTACGGAGAGCAACTGACGAGCTCTACATATGATATAAACATTGTTTTATAGAACTAAACATGGTTTGCGAGCTTGGATATTTGGTTCCACTTTTAATTCATTCTTTAAATCAATTTTCTGTTCCTCTTTTCTAGAAGTCGACTCCAATTCCTTCCAACACTGAAATGGAAAAATGTGAAACGAACCGTGAGAAGATTGCGGCTGTCCTGCTGTACACGAAACACCCGTTACAGAACAGGTCTGTCTCCTCATGACACGAAACACCCGTTACAGAACAGGTCTGTCTCCTCAGGACACGAAACACCCGTTACGAACACTTTCTGTCCTGAGGAGACGGACCTGTTCTGTAACGGGTGTTTCGTGTCATGAGGAGACAGACCTGTTCTGTAACGGGTGTTTCGTGTCCTGAGGAGACAGACCTGTTCTGTAACGGGTGTTTCGTGTCCTGAGGAGACGGACCTGTTCTGTAACGGGTGTTTCGTGTCATGAGGAGACGGACCTGTTCTGTAACGGGTGTTTCGTGTCCTGAGGAGACGGACCTGTTCTGTAACGGGTGTTTCGTGTCCTGAGGAGACGGACCTGTTCTGTAACGGGTGTTTCGTGTCATGAGGAGACAGACCTGTTCTGTAACGGGTGTTTCGTGTCCTGAGGAGACGGACCTGTTCTGTAACGGGTGTTTCGTGTCATGAGGAGACAGACCTGTTCTGTAACGGGTGTTTCGTGTCATGAGGAGACAGACCTGTTCTGTAACGGGTGTTTCGTGTCATGAGGAGACAGACCTGTTCTGTAACGGGTGTTTCGTGTCATGAGGAGACAGACAGACCTGTTCTGTAACGGGTGTTTCGTGTCCTGAGGAGACAGACCTGTTCTGTAACGGGTGTTTCGTGTCATGAGGAGACAGACCTGTTCTGTAACGGGTGTTTCGTGTCATGAGGAGACAGACCTGTTCTGTAACGGGTGTTTCGTGTCCTGAGGAGACAGACCTGTTCTGTAACGGGTGTTTCGTGTCATGAGGAGACAGACCTGTTCTGTAACGGGTGTTTCGTGTCATGAGGAGACAGACAGACCTGTTCTGTAACGGGTGTTTCGTGTCATGAGGAGACCTGTGTGTGTGTGTGTGTGTGTGTGATATAGCTGCTGTGTGTGTGTGAGGGGGGTATGTTATTGTGTGTGATATAGCTGCTGTGTGTGTGTGTGTGATATAGCTGCTGTGTGTGTGTGTGTGTGTGTGTGTGTGTGTGATATAGCTGCTGTGTTTGGTCGGCGAGGCGTTTCACGACCACAGCGACGATGTGTGCGGTGCCGTCATCAACGTCCGCGCTAAAGGAGACAAGATCGCCATCTGGACCCGAGACTACGAGAACAGAGCAGCCATCACACACATCGGGTGGGTGTGTCCTAACGCAACATTATTATAAGATTATAATCATTATTTAACGGGTTGTTTCACCTCTGCACGCATTGGGTCATGCGTACTTCAGCTGGTAGCGTATTTGGGAAGGCCTGGGTAGAAGTATTTTCAGGCGAGTGGTGTGACTGATAGGACTCAACAGTTTTTAAGCTACTATGTTTTAAGGCAGGTGGTTCCAAACTAGTCATGGTATTTCACGATTTTCTGAACTTTTCTGACACCGAATGCTTTCGGACACGAGACAACTGCAGTCTATTCCAGTGGTTGCCAGATCCTTGCCTGTTGTTCAAGTAGAAAAGGTTGAACCTTGGCATGGCTTTTGAAACTGTCAGTCCACCCAGACCCTAACTGAGCTGAACCAGTGTTCCCTGGTCTTGCTCCTGGCATTGGCCGCTGGGATCGGTACCAGAGTGAAGCCGCTCACTCTGCCTCAAACTCGGCCATTTAAAAATAGTTTTTTTCCCCACACTGACTCTTGATCGCTGATGACTGAGGTACCATGTGACACCAACGTCATTCTTTGTTGGAAGCGGAAACCAAATGTCATATCTTGGAGATGAATAAAAACATGACTGTAGGCAGGTCTATGAGGACGGTATTTATTTAACTGTACTCGTAGCCAGGTCTATGAGGACGGTATTTATTTAACTGTACTCGTAGCCAGGTCTATGAGGACGGTATTTATTTAACTGTACTCGTAGCCAGGTCTATGAGGACTGTATTTATTTAACTGTACTCGTAGCCAGGTCTATGAGGACGGTATTTATTTAACAGTACTCGTAGCCAGGTCTATGAGGACGGTATTTATTTAACAGTACTCGTAGCCAGGTCTATGAGGACGGTATTTATTTAACAGTACTCGTAGCCAGGTCTATGAGGACGGTATTTATTTAACAGTACTCGTAGCCAGGTCTATGAGGACTGTATTTATTTAACAGTACTCGTAGCCAGGTCTATGAGGATTTATTTACAGAACAGGTCCGTCTCCTCAGGACACGAAACACCCGTTACAGAACAGGTCCGTCTCCTCATGACACGAAACACCCGTTACAGAACAGGTCCGTCTCCTCAGGACACGATACAGAACAGGTCTGTCTCCTCAGGACACGAAACACCCGTTACAGAACAGGTCTGTCTCCTCAGGACACGAAACACCCGTTACAGAACAGGTCTGTCTCCTCATGACACGAAACAGAACAGGTCTGTCTCCTCAGGACACGTAACGCCCGTTACAGAACAGGTCTGTCTCCTCAGGACACGAAACACCCGTTACAGAACAGGTCTGTCTCCTCAGGACACGAAACACCCGTTACAGCACACGTTTTACCAGGTGTCCCTACGCTAAGTGACCGGTTGTGTCCCTGCCTTACCAGGCGTCCCTACGCTAAGTGACCGGTTGTGTCCCTGCCTTACCAGGCGTCCCTACGCTAAGTGACCGGTTGTGTCCCTGCCTTACCAGGCGTCCCTACGCTAAGTGACCGGTTGTGTCCCTGCCTTACCAGGCGTCCCTACGCTAAGTGACCGGTTGTGTCCCTGCCTTACCAGGCGTCCCTACGCTAAGTGACCGGTTGTGTCCCTGCCTTACCAGGCGTCCCTACGCTAAGTGACCGGTTGTGTCCCTGCCTTACCAGGCGTCCCTACGCTAAGTGACCGGTTGTGTCCCTGCCTTACCAGGCGTCCCTACGCTAAGTGACCGGTTGTGTCCCTGCCTTACCAGGCGTCCCTACGCTAAGTGACCGGTTGTGTCCCTGCCTTACCAGGCGTCCCTACGCTAAGTGACCGGTTGTGTCCCTGCCTTACCAGGCATCTCTACATGACAACACATCTGGCCTTGCATACTAGTTTGGCTCTAATGTCCAGCTGTTGTTAACATTCATTAAACTTTGGGTTTAATCTGTTTGTTTGCTAGGTGGGCTCTGTGGTTCTTTAAGAATGACAAAAGTAAAACCTGGCAAGCCAACCTGAGACTCATCTCCAAGTTTGACACTGTGGAAGACTTCTGGGCGTAAGTGATCTCAAATTCGCACACTTCTGCGTGCAAGTAGTAGATATCGATGATGCCATATTCTAGATTATGTTAGACCTCAGATTCTAGATCACTGGGGGATTGGATTATGACTATTAATGATGGGCCATAAATTTATAAGTCAGATTATAGAAGATGACATGTCCTCTCCCTCCAGGTTGTACAACCACATCCAGCTGTCCAGTAACCTGACATCAGGCTGTGACTACTCACTGTTCAAGGTAGGTTTACGATGCACACGACTGTCCAGGTAGGTTTACGATGCACACGACTGTCCAGGTAGGTTTACGATGCACACGACTGTCCAGGTAGGTTTACGATGCGCACGACTGTCCAGGTAGGTTTACACCGCGCACGACTGTCCAGGTAGGTTTACACCGCGCACGACTGTCCAGGTAGGTTTACACCGCGCACGACTGTCCAGGTAGGTTTACGATGCGCACGACTGTCCAGGTAGGTTTACGATGCGCACGACTGTCCAGGTAGGTTTACACCGCGCACGACTGTCCAGGTAGGTTTACGATGCGCACGACTGTCCAGGTAGGTTTACACCGCGCACGACTGTCCAGGTAGGTTTACACCGCGCACGACTGTCTGCTGTAGTCAACTCAGTGTAGCTTGTTTGTTTGTCAGGACGGTGTTGAGCCGATGTGGGAGGACAAGCTGAACCGGGGAGGCGGACGCTGGCTCATCACACTGTCTAAACAGCAGCGCCGTGCTGACCTGGACCGCTTCTGGCTGGAGACGGTTAGTTACTAGTTACCACTACTAACCTGGACGGCTTCTGGCTGGAGACGGTTAGTTACTAGTTACTAACCTGGACGGCTTCTGGCTGGAGACGGTTAGTTACTAGTTACTAACCTGGACGGCTTCTGGCTGGAGACGGTTAGTTACTAGTTACCACTACTAACCTGGACGGCTTCTGGCTGGAGACGGTTAGTTACTAGTTACTACTACTACTAACCTGGACAGCTTCTGTCTGGAGACGGTTAGTTACTCGTTACTACTACTAACCGATGTCACGTTGTATACCGCCTATGTGTGCTGGAGCTGGTAAATCATATATTCTATATCTGCTGGCTGTACAATGAAATGTACACTTTATTTAGCTGCTGTGTGTGTGTGTGAGGGGGGTATGTCATGTTATTGTGTGTGTGATATAGCTGCTGTGTGTGTGTGTGTGTGTGTGTGAGGGGGGTATGTCATGTTATTTTGTGTGTGTGATATAGCTGCTGTGTGTGTGAGGGGGGTATGTCATGTTATTTGTGTGTGTGTGATATAGCTGCTGTGTGTGTGTGTGTGTGAGGGGGGTATGTCATGTTATTGTGTGTGTGATATAGCTGCCTGTGTGTGTGTGAGGGGGGTATGTCATGTTATTGTGTGTGTGATTAGCTGCTCTGGTGTGTGTGTGGAGGGGGGTATGTCAATGTTATTGTGTGTGGTGATATAGCTGCTGTGTGTGTGAGGGGGGTATGTCATGTTATTGTGTGTGTGTGATATAGCTGCTGTGTGTGTGAGGGGGGTATGTCATGTTATTGTGTGTGGTGTGATATAGCTGCTGTGTGGTGTGTGTGAGGGGGGTATGTCATGTTATTTTGTGTGTGTGTGATATAGCTGCTCTGTGTGTGTGAGGGGGGGTATGTCATGTTATTTGTGTGTGTGTGATATAGCTGCTCTGTGTGTGTGTGAGGGGGGTATGTCATGTTATTGTGTGTGTGATATAGCTTGCTTGTGTGTGTGAGGGGGGTATGTCATGTTATTTGTGTGTGTGATATAGTGCTCGTGTGTGTGAGGGGGTATGTCATGTTATTTGTGTGTGTTGTGATATAGCTGCTGTGTGTGTGTGTGTGTGAGGGGGGTATGTCATGTTATTTGTGTGTGTGTGTGATATAGCTGCTGTGTGTGTGTGTGTGAGGGGGTATGTCATGTTATTTGTGTGTGTGATATAGCTGCTGTGTGTGTGAGGGGGGTATGTCATGTTATTTGTGTGTGTGATATAGCTGCTGTGTGTGTGAGGGGGGTATGTCATGTTATTTGTGTGTGTGTGTGATATAGCTGCTGTGTGTCGTGGTGTGGTGAGGGGGTTATGTCATGTTATTTGTGTGTGTGATATAGCTGCTCTGTGTGTGTGAGGGGGGTAATGTCATGTTATTGTGTGTGTGTGTGATATAGCTGCTGTGTGTGTGTGTGAGGGGGGTATGTCATGTTATTGTGTGTGTGTGTGATATAGCTGCTGTGTGTGTGTGAGGGGGGTATGTCATGTTATTTGTGTGTGTGATATAGCTGCTCTGTGTGTGAGGGGGTATGGTCATGTTTATTGTGTGTGTGTGTGATATAGCTGCTGTGTGTGTGTGAGGGGGTATGTCATGTTATTGTGTGTGATATAGCTGCTGTGTGTGTGAGGGGGGTATGTCATGTTATTGTGTGTGTGTGATAGTATGCTGCTGTGTGGTGGGTGGGGGGGTAAATGTTTATTGGTGTGTGTGTGTGTGATTAAGCTGGCTGTGTGTGTAGGGGTGGTAATGTCATGTTCTTGTGTGTGTGATATATGCATGCTGTGTGTGTGTGGAGGGGGTATGTATGTTATTGTGTGTGTTGTGCTGTGTGTGTGTGTGTTAGGCTGCTGTGTGTGTGTGAGGGTGGGTATGTTATTGTGTGTAGTGGATATAGGCTGCTGTGTGTGTGTGGGGGGGTATGTATTGTGTGTGGTGGTGAAATATTAGCTGCTGTGTGTGTGGTGGAGGGGGTGTATGTGTGTGAGGGGGGTATGTCATGTTATTTGTGTGTGTGATATAGCTGCTCTGTGTGTGTGAGGGGGGTATGTCATGTTATTGTGTGTGTGTGTGATATAGCTGCTGTGTGTGTGTGAGGGGGGTATGTCATGTTATTGTTGTGTGTGTGATATAGCTGCTGTGTGTGTGAGGGGGGTATGTCATGTTATTGTGTGTGTGATATAGCTGCTGTGTGTGTGTGAGGGGGTATGTCATGTTATTGTGTGTGTGATATAGCTGCTGTGTGTGTGTGAGGGGGGTATGTCATGTTATTGTGTGTGTGATATAGCTGCTGTGTGTGTGAGGGGGGTATGTTATTGTGTGTGTGTGTGATATAGCTGCTGTGTGTGTGTGAGGGGGGTATGTTATTGTGTGTGTGTGTGATATAGCTGCTGTGTGTGTGTGAGGGGGGTATGTCATGTTATTGTGTGTGTGATATAGCTGCTGTGTGTGTGTGAGGGGGGTATGTCATGTTATTGTGTGTGTGGATATAGCTGCTGTGTGTGTGTGAGGGGGGTATGTCATGTTATTGTGTGTGTGTGATATAGCTGCTGTGTGTGTGTGTGTGATATAGCTGCTGTGTGTGTGTGTGTGTGTGTGATATAGCTGCTGTGTGTGTTGTGATATAGCTGCTGTGTGTGTGTGTGTGTGTGTGTGTGTGTGTGTGTGTGTGTGATATAGCTGCTGTGTGTGTGTGAGGGGGGTATGTTATTGTGTGTGATATAGCTGCTGTGTGTGTGTGTGTGTGATATAGCTGCTGTGTGTGTGTGTGTGTGTGTGTGATATAGCTGCTGTGTTTGGTCGGCGAGGCGTTTCACGACCACAGCGACGATGTGTGCGGTGCCGTCATCAACGTCCGCGCTAAAGGAGACAAGATCGCCATCTGGACCCGAGACTACGAGAACAGAGCAGCCATCACACACATCGGGTGGGTGTGTCCTAACGCAACATTATTATAAGATTATAATCATTATTTAACGGGTTGTTTCACCTCTGCACGCATTGGGTCATGCGTACTTCAGCTGGTAGCGTATTTGGGAAGGCCTGGGTAGAAGTATTTTCAGGCGAGTGGTGTGACTGATAGGACTCAACAGTTTTTAAGCTACTATGTTTTAAGGCAGGTGGTTCCAAACTAGTCATGGTATTTCACGATTTTCTGAACTTTTCTTGACACCGAATGCTTTCGGACACGAGACAACTGCAGTCTATTCCAGTGGTTGCCAGATCCTTGCCTGTTGTTCAAGTAGAAAAGGTTGAACCTTGGCATGGCTTTTGAAAACTGTCAGTCCACCCAGACCCTAACTGAGCTGAACCAGTGTTCCCTGGTCTTGCTCCTGGCATTGGCCGCTGGGATCGGTACCAGAGTGAAGCCGCTCACTCTGCCTCAAACTCGGCCCATTTAAAAATAGTTTTTTTCCCCACACTGACTCTTGATCGCTGATGACTGAGGTACCATGTGACACCAACGTCATTCTTTGTTGGAAGCGGAAACCAAATGTCATATCTTGGAGATGAATAAAACATGACTGTAGGCAGGTCTATGAGGACGGTATTTATTTAACTGTACTCGTAGCCAGGTCTATGAGGACGGTATTTATTTAACTGTACTCGTAGCCAGGTCTATGAGGACGGTATTTATTTAACTGTACTCGTAGCCAGGTCTATGAGGACGGTATTTATTTAACTGTACTCGTAGCCAGGTCTATGAGGACTGTATTTATTTAACTGTACTCGTAGCCAGGTTCTATGAGGACGGTATTTATTTAACAGTACTCGTAGCCAGGTCTATGAGGACGGTATTTATTTAACAGTACTCGTAGCCAGGTCTATGAGGACGGTATTTATTTAACAGTACTCGTAGCCAGGTCTATGAGGACGGTAATTTATTTAACAGTACTCGTAGCCAGGTCTATGAGGACTGTATTTATTTAACAGTACTCGTAGCCAGGTCTATGAGGACTGTATTTATTTAACAGTACTCGTAGCCAGGTCTATGAGGACTGTATTTATTTAACAGTACTCGTAGCCAGGTCTATGAGGACTGTATTTATTTAACTGTACTCGTAGCCAGGTCTATGAGGACGGTATTTATTTAACAGTACTCGTAGCCAGGTCTATGAGGACGGTATTTATTTAACAGTACTCGTAGCCAGGTCTATGAGGACTGTATTTATTTAACAGTACTCGTAGCCAGGTCTATGAGGACTGTATTTATTTAACAGTACTCGTAGCCAGGTCTATGAGGACTGTATTTATTTAACTGTACTCGTAGCCAGGTCTATGAGGACGGTATTTATTTAACAGTACTCGTAGCCAGGTCTATGAGGACGGTATTTATTTCCTGGTACTTCTAGGCAGGTCTATGAGGACGGTATTTATTTCCTGGTACTTCTAGGCAGGTCTATGAGGACTGTATTTATGTAACTATTAAACACTACTCCTAGGCAGGTGTATAAGGAGCGGTTAGGCGTGCCCCAGAAGGTGATCATCGGCTACCAGTCCCATGCAGACACCGCTACCAAGAGCGGCTCGTCCACCAAGAATAAGTTTGTTGCCTGAAGACTCTGAGGTCCCGGACCTGCTTGGTGGTCCCCGCTCTCTGGGACGGCCTCTGTTATCTCGTTTTAGTTGAGATGTTAAACTCTCAAATCCTGATGTTGCTTTAGGAGAAAAAAATGTGGCCTTTCAGTTTTTATCGAGGGCCAATTAAAAGTAAAACACACAATCTTTACAGAAGCATATTTGGTACACGTTTAATCATATATGCATCTTTATTTAAAACGCACTTGTTATTGAGGCCTAGTTTTGTTTTAAATGGGCCAGAAGAATAAACCTTTCCTTGCGCTTTCCTGTAATTTTGGTTTTGAATTAAAATATCTAAAATGGCAGTGTCTAATGTTGCTTTGATACAATCTATTAGAATAGGCATACATTTAAAATGTTTGTCTTTACAGCTGAACACCACGCAACCTGCCTTTGTTTTGTTAGTAGTAGTGTCTTGCTCCAAGTGAGTTTTCAACTGATTTCTTTTAAGGACAGAAACCAGATGTACCTCGTCTAAACCTCATTGGCTTCAAGGAAGTTCTGGCAAACCGTCCGGCGACTCAGGAAGGGAAAGCAGGGCTTGGCTCAGGCTGTGCTCAGTCGGGGAGGAGAACCGCTGACCCAGACTGAGGATATTGTCGGGCGGTGGAAAGAACACTGAGGAGCTCCTGAACCCGACCAGTACGTCCTCTGTGGAAGAGACTGAGTCTGAAGACTCGGGGGAAGTCTCACCCATATCCTTGGTAGAGGTCAAGAAGCACTTCAGTGGTAAGGCGCCAGGTGTGGATGAGATGGGGTGAGATGCTGAAGGCTCTGGTCGTCGGGCTGTCGTGGCTGACACACCTAGTCAATGTAGCGTGGAGGTCGGGGACAGTACCTGTGGAGTGGCAGACCGGGGCGGTGGTCCCCATTTTCAAAAAAGGGGACCGGAGGATTTGCTCCCATTATCGGGGTATCACACTGCTCAGCCTCCCCGGGAAAGTTTATTCCAGGGTGCTGGAAAGGAGGCTCCGGCCGATTGTCAAACCTCAGCTTCAGGAGGAACAATGCAGAATCTGTCCCGGCCGTGGAACAGTGGGCCAGCTCTTTACCCTCGCAGGGTTGTTGGGGGGCGGGGGGGCATGGGAGTTTGCCCATCCAGTCTACATGTGCTTTGTGGACTTGGAGAAGGCCTATGACCGTGTCCCCCGGGGAATCCTGTGGGGGGTACTACGGAAGTATGGGGTACCGGGGCCGTTGGTACGTGCCATTCGGTACTTGTACAAAGTGAGAACTGTCCGTATTCTCGGGATGAAGTCAAGCACGTTCTCAGTGGGTTGGGAATGAGTTGCTGCCTCAAGTGAAGGAGTTCAAGTATCTCGGGGTTCAGGAGTGAGGGTAACATGGAGCAGGAGATGGACACAGATTGGTGCGTCTGCAGTAATGCAGGCGCTGTACTGGTCCGTTGTGGTGAAGAGGGAGCTGAGCCGGAAGGTCCAGGTCCAGCCATGTTCCAACCCTCACCTAAGGTCACAAGCTTTGGGTAGTGACCGAAAGAATGAGATCACGGATACAAGCGGCCGAAATGAGTTTCCAGGGTGGCTGGGCTCAGTCTTAGAGATAGGGTGAGGAGCTCAGTCTTAGAGATAGGGTGAGGAGCTCAGTCTTAGAGATAGGGTGAGGAGCTCAGTCTTAGAGATAGTGAGGAGCTCAGTCTTAGAGATAGTGAGGAGCTCAGTCTTAGAGATAGTGAGGAGCTCAGTCTTAGAGATAGGGTGAGGAGCTCAGTCTTAGAGATAGGGTGAGGAGCTCAGTCTTAGAGATAGAGTGAGGAGCTCAGTCTTAGAGATAGTGAGGAGCTCAGTCTTAGAGATAGGGTGAGGAGCTCAGTCTTAGAGATAGGGTGAGGAGCTCAGTCTTAGAGATAGTGAGGAGCTCAGTCTTAGAGATAGGGTGAGGAGCTCAGTCTTAGAGATAGGGTGAGGAGCTCAGACATCCGGAGGGAGCTCAGAGTAGAGCCGCTGCTCCTCCGCGTCGAGAGGAGTCAGCTGAGGTGGTTCACCACTTGACCCTATCGTCCACCACTTAATCGTCCACTAATAAACCCTACCGTCCATCACTTGACCCTATCGTCCACCACTTAATCGTCCACTAATAAGCCCTACCGTCCATCACTTGACCCTATCGCAAGAGCGGCTCGTCCACCAAGAATAAGTTTGTTGCCTGAAAGACTCTGAGGGTCCCGGACCTGCTTGGTGGTCCCCGCTCTCTGGGACGGCCTCTGTTATCTCGTTTTAGTTGAGATGTTAAACTCTCAAATCCTGATGTTGCTTTAGGAGAAAAAAATGTGGCCTTTCAGTTTTTATCGAGGGCCAATTAAAAGTAAAACACACAATCTTTACAGAAGCATATTTGGTACACGTTTAATCATATATGCATCTTTATTTAAAACGCACTTGTTATTGAGGCCTAGTTTTGTTTTAAATGGGCCAGAAGAATAAACCTTTCCTTGCGCTTTCCTGTAATTTTGGTTTTGAATTAAAATATCTAAAATGGCAGTGTCTAATGTTGCTTTGATACAATCTATTAGAATAGGCATACATTTAAAATGTTTGTCTTTACAGCTGAACACCACGCAACCTGCCTTTGTTTTGTTAGTAGTAGTGTCTTGCTCCAAGTGAGTTTTCAACTGATTTCTTTTAAGGACAGAAACCAGATGTACCTCGTCTAAACCTCATTGGCTTCAAGGAAGTTCTGGCAAACCGTCCGGCGACTCAGGAAGGGAAAGCAGGGCTTGGCTCAGGCTGTGCTCAGTCGGGGAGGAGAACCGCTGACCCAGACTGAGGATATTGTCGGGCGGTGGAAAGAACACTGAGGAGCTCCTGAACCCGACCAGTACGTCCTCTGTGGAAGAGACTGAGTCTGAAGACTCGGGGGAAGTCTCACCCATATCCTTGGTAGAGGTCAAGAAGCACTTCAGTGGTAAGGCGCCAGGTGTGGATGAGATGGGGTGAGATGCTGAAGGCTGCTTGGTCGTCGGGCTTGTCGTGGCTTGACACACCTAGTCAATGTAGCGTGGAGGTCGGGGACAGTACCTGTGGAGTGGCAGACCGGGGCGGTGGTCCCCATTTTCAAAAAAGGGGACCGGAGGATTTGCTCCCATTATCGGGGTATCACACTGCTCAGCCTCCCCGGGAAAGTTTATTCCAGGGTGCTGGAAAGGAGGCTCCGGCCGATTGTCAAACCTCAGCTTCAGGAGGAACAATGCAGAATCTGTCCCGGCCGTGGAACAGTGGGCCAGCTCTTTACCCTCGCAGGGTTGTTGGGGGGGGGGGGCATGGGAGTTTGCCCATCCAGTCTACATGTGTTTTGTCGGCCTGGAGAAGGCTTATAACTGTGTCCCCCAGGGAAGCCTGTGGGGGGGGTACTACGGAAGTATGGGGTACCGGGGCCGTTGGCACGTGCCATTCAGTACTTGTACAAAGTGAGAACTGTCCGTATTCTCGGGATGAAGTCAAGCACGTTCTCAGTGGGTTGGGAATGAGTTGCTGCCTCAAGTGAAGGAGTTCAAGTATCTCGGGGTTCAGGAGTGAGGGTAACATGGAGCAGGAGATGGACACAGATTGGTGCGTCTGCAGTAATGCAGGCGCTGTACTGGTCCGTTGTGGTGAAGAGGGAGCTGAGCCGGAAGGTCCAGGTCCAGCCATGTTCCAACCCTCACCTAAGGTCACAAGCTTTGGGTAGTGACCGAAAGAATGAGATCACGGATACAAGCGGCAGAAATTAGTTTCCCCACAGGGTGGCTGGGCTCAGTCTTGGAGATAAGGTGAGGAGCTCAGCCTTAGAGATAGGGTGAGGAGCTCAGTCTTGGAGATAAGGTGAGGAGCTCAGTCTTGGAGATAAGGTGAGGAGCTCAGCTTTAGAGATAGTGAGGAGCTCAGTCTTAGAGATAGTGAGGAGCTCAGTCTTAGAGATAGGGTGAGGAGCTCAGTCTTAGAGATAGTGTGAGGAGCTTAGTCTTAGAGATAGGGTGAGGAGCTCAGTCTTAGAGATAGTGAGGAGCTTAGTCTTAGAGATAGAGTGAGGAGCTTAGTCTTAGAGATAGTGAGGAGCTCAGTTTTAGAGATAGGGAGGAGCTCAGTCTTAGAGATAGTGTGAGGAGCTTAGTCTTAGAGATAGTGAGGAGCTCAGTTTTAGAGATAGGGAGGAGCTTAGTCTTAGAGATAGTGTGAGGAGCTCAGACATCCGGAGGGAGCTCAGAGTAGAGCCGCTGCTCCTCCGCGTCGAGAGGAGTCAGCTGAGGTGGTTCACCACTTGACCCTATCGTCCACCACTTAATCGTCCACTAATAAACCCTACCGTCCATCACTTGACCCTATCGTCCACCACTTAATCGTCCACTAATAAGCCCTACCGTCCATCACTTGACCCTATCGTCCACCACTTAATCGTCCACTAATAAGCCCTACCGTCCATCACTTGACCCTATCGTCCACCACTTAATCGTCCACTAATAAACCCTACCGTCCATCACTTGACCCTATCGTCCACCACTTAACTGTCCACCAATTAACCCTACCGTCCATCACTTAACCGTCCACCACTTGGTTGTTGTGATGTGTCACAGTGATTTAATATATATGTATATATGATATATGATATTGCATATTATGTTATATTTATGAATTGAATTGTGCCTCGCATGGATAACCAGTGGACCGTCTCTGGTCCAATCAAGCCAGTCCTAACAACTTCATATTTTAATATTTCATCAGGCATGGAAAAGACCCAATAAATGTACATCCTGGAGTATCACTCACATCCAGCAGGGGCAGCAGAGGCGCTCAGTGGATGTGTTGGAATTACATGTTAATTCTACACGATATATCATGTAGAATACACGATGTATCATGTATTCTACATGATATATCGTGTAGAATACATGATATATGTACAATACATCATATATAATGTATCATGTATTCTACATGATATATCGTGTATTACTTCTGCATGATATATTATGTATATCATGGTACATCAGTTACGTCCTTTCAGGTGTCCTGTACTGTAACTAGATGGTTACCGTAGTAACTGCTAGTCCAACATGGGGTGTCTACCCCTCCAATTTACTAATGTATATATGTATACTGTATATTTATACAAGGCATACATATATCACATATAATATATACAATATATCTAGACGTGGTGACACACACCTCAACCCACTCAGTGTTGCTATGGAAACACTCCTTCCTTGAGCAGTGGAACATGTGGGCAGATAATACTCTGTACTACTGTAATACTATCATACACTATATATCCAATACTCTGTACTACTGTAATACTATCATACACTATATATCAAATAATCTGTACTACTGTAATACTATCATACACTATATATCAAATAATCTGTACTACTGTAATACTATCATACACTATATCAAATAATCTGTACTACTGTAATACTATCATACACTATATATCCAATACTCTGTACTACTGTAATACTATCATACACTATATATCAAATAATCTGTACTACTGTAATACTATCATACACTATATATCCAATACTCTGTACTACTGTAATACTATCATACACTATATATCAAATAATCTGTACTACTGTAATACTATCATACACTATATATCCAATACTCTGTACTACTGTAATACTATCACACTATATATCCAATAATCTGTACTACTGTAATACTATCATACACTATATCAAATAATCTGTACTACTGTAATACTATCATACACTATATATCCAATACTCTGTACTACTGTAATACTATCATACACTATATCCAATACTCTGTACTACTGTAATACTATCATACACTATATATCAAATAATCTGTACTACTGTAATACTATCATACACTATATATCCAATACTCTGTACTACTGTAATACTATCATACACTATATATCCAATAATCTGTACTACTGTAATACTATCATACACTATATATCCAATACTCTGTACTACTGTAATAACTATCACACTATATATCCAATAATCTGTACTAACTGTAATACTATCATACACTATATATCCAATACTCTTACTGCGTAATACTATCATACACTATATAATCCAATACTCTGTACTGCTGTAATACTATCATACACTATATATCCAATACTCTGTACTGCTGTAATACTATCATACACTATATATCCAATACTCTGTACTGCTGTAATACTATCATACACTATATATCCAATACTCTGTACTGCTGTAAGACTATCATACACTATATATCCAATATCTGTACTGACTGTAATACTATCATACACTATATATCCAATACTCTGTACTGCTGTAATACTATCAGACACTATATATCCAATACTCTGTACTGCTGTAAGACTATCATACACTATATATCGCAATACTCTGTACTGCTGTAAGACTATCATACACTATATATCCAATACTCTGTACTACTGTAATACTATCATACACTATATATCCAATACTCTGTACTACTGTAATACTATCATACACTATATATCCAATACTCTGTACTGCTGTAATACTATCATACACTATATATCCAATACTCTGTACTACTGTAATACTATCATACACTATATATCCAATACTCTGTACTACTGTAATACTATCATACACTATATATCCAATACTCTGTACTGCTGTAATACTATCATACACTATATATCCAATACTCTGTACTGCTGTAATACTATCATACACTATATATCCAATACTCTGTACTGCTGTAATACTATCATACACTATATATCCAATACTCTGTACTGCTGTAAGACTATCATACACTATATATCCAATACTCTGTACTGCTGTAAGACTATCATACACTATATATCCAATACTCTGTACTGCTGTAATACTATCATACACTATATATCCAATACTCTGTACTACTGTAATACTATCACACTATATATCCAATACTCTGTACTGCTGTAATACTATCATACACTATATATCCAATACTCTGTACTGCTGTAAGACTATCATACACTATATATCCAATACTCTGTACTACTGTACTATCATACACTATATATCCAATACTCTGTACTGCTGTAATACTATCATACACTATATATCCAATACTCTGTACTGCTGTAAGACTATCATACACTATATAAATCCAATACTCTGTACTGCTGTAATACTATCATACACTATATATCCAATACTCTGTACTTGCTGTAATACTATCATACACATATATCCAATACTCTGTACTGCTGTAATACTATCATTACACTATATATCCAATACTCTGTACTGCTGTAAGACTATCATACACTATATATCCAATACTCTGTACTGCTGTAAGACTATCATACACTATATATCCAATTACTCTGTACTGCTGTAATACTATCATACACTATATATCCAATACTCTGCTACTGCTGCTAATACTATCATACACTATATATCCAATACTCTGTACTCTGTAATACTATCATACACTATATATCCAATACTCTGTACTGCTGTAATACTATCACACACTATATATCCAATACTCTGTACTGCTGTAAGACTATCATACACTATATATCCAATACTCTGTACTGCTGTAAGACTATCATACACTATAATATCCAATACTCTGTTACTGCTGTAATACTATCATACACTATATATCCAATACTCTGTACTGCTGTAATACTATCATACACTATATATCCAATACTCTGTACTGCTGTAATACTATCATACACTATATATCCAATACTCTGTACTACTGTAATACTATCATACACTATATATCCAATACTCTGTACTACTGTAATACTATCATACACTATATATCCAATACTCTGTACTGCTGTAATACTATCATACACTATATATCCAATACTCTGTACTGCTGTAATACTATCATACACTATATATCCAATACTCTGTACTGCTGTAATACTATCATACACTATATATCCAATACTCTGTACTACTGTAATACTATCATACACTATATATCCAATACTCTGTACTGCTGTAAGACTATCATACACTATATATCCAATACTCTGTACTGCTATCATACACTATATATCCAATACTCTGTACTGCTGTAAGACTATCATACACTATATATCCAATACTCTGTACTGCTGTAAGACTATCATACACTATATATCCAATACTCTGTACTGCTGTAATACTATCATACACTATATATCCAATACTCTGTACTGCTGTAATACTATCATACACTATATATCCAATACTCTGTACTACTGTAATACTATCACACTATATATCCAATAATCTGTACTACTGTAATACTATCATACACTATATATCCAATACTCTGTACTGCTGTAATACTATCATACACTATATATCCAATACTCTGTACTGCTGTAATACTATCATACACTATATATCCAATACTCTGTACTGCTGTAAGACTATCATACACTATATATCCAATACTCTGTACTGCTGTAATACTATCATACACTATATATCCAATACTCTGTACTGCTGTAAGACTATCATACACTATATATCCAATACTCTGTACTGCTGTAATACTATCATACACTATATATCCAATACTCTGTACTGCTGTAAGACTATCATACACTATATATCCAATACTCTGTACTGCTGTAATACTATCATACACTATATATCCAATACTCTGTACTGCTGTAATACTATCATACACTATATATCCAATACTCTGTACTGCTGTAAGACTATCATACACTATATATCCAATACTCTGTACTGCTGTAATACTATCATACACTATATATCCAATACTCTGTACTGCTGTAAGACTATCATACACTATATATCCAATACTCTGTACTACTGTAATACTATCATACACTATATATCCAATACTCTGTACTGCTGTAAGACTATCATACACTATATATCCAATACTCTGTACTGCTGTAATACTATCATACACTATATATCCAATACTCTGTACTGCTGTAATACTATCATACACTATATATCCAATACTCTGTACTGCTGTAAGACTATCATACACTATATATCCAATACTCTGCTACTGCTAGTAATAACTATCAGTACACTATATATCCAATACTCTTGTACTGCTGTAAGACTATCATACACTATATATCCAATACTCTGTACTGCTGTAATACTATCATACACTATATATCCAATACTCTGTACTGCTGTAAAGGACTATCATCACTATATTATCCAATACTCTGTACTGCGTGTAATACTATCATACACTATATATCCAATACTCTGTACTTGCTGTAAGACTAATGCATACACTATATATCCAATACTCTGTACTGCTTAATTTATAGACTATATATCAATACTCTGTACTACTTAAGATTTCACACTATATACTCATGTACTGCTGTAATACTATCATACACTATATATCCAATACTCTGTACTACGTGTAATACTATCATAACACTATATATCCAATACCTCTGTACTGCCTGTAAGGACTAATCATACACTATATATCCAATTACTCTGTACTGGCTGTAAGACTATCATTTACACTATATATCCAATACTCTGTACTGCTGTAATACTATCATACACTATATATCCAATACTCTGTACTGCTGTAAGACTATCATACACTATATATCCAATACTCTGTACTGCTGTAATACTATCATACACTATATATCCAATACTCTGTACTGCTGTAAGACTATCATACACTATATATCCAATACTCTGTACTACTGTAATACTAACATACACTATATATTGTGGCACACTCCCTATATTGCGGCGTGTGTCCACCCGACTGAATATAATAATTCCCAGTTCCACACCAGACTACAAGGCAAAAGGGGTTTATTTAACATACAGGGGACGGGAAAGTGCAGGGTTAAGAATCGTACCAAGTCCGTTATTCCAATAGAGTAGTCGTGGTTCGTTAGCAGGGGTCGGTACACGGAGACGGGTCCTCAGGGAGAGCGGGGTTCGGCGATGGGTCGGGTTGTCAGCCAGGCGGGGTTCGTTCACGGGGCGGGTTCTCAGGCGGTCCAGGGGTTCAGCACACAACAGGGTTCTCAGACAATCCAAAGTTTAGGGCACACAGCCACTTCGGTCTTTCTTCAACTCAGTCGTTCGCTGCACTCTTCCTCTTCCTCTCCCACATCCGCTACTTCCTTCTCTCCCCCTTCCAACGCTCCCACTTTCAGCTCTCCTTCTTTCTCTCCTCGACTCTCCACGCCACCCAGGTCCTCTCCCATTTATTGGCCGCAGCCAGGCCCCTGATTCGCCGCCGCCGAGTTCCCCCAACGAGGCGCAGCCACCTTCAATAAGGCTGATCGCCTCTCTCCACTTCCTGGTCTCCTTGGCTCCCTCCGGGGGCCAAATGGGGAACTGCGGTTCCCCCGACCATGGTCCACACTGCCTGGTCGGCCCCTCAGTGGCCGTCTGCCACATACCCTCCCCCTCAGCTCCGACCCGGAGGGAGGGGCGGCCCAGCCCCTCGAGGCGTCTCTCCTGACGCCTGGGGCTTTGCCAGTGGGGCCACGTCGGCTGCGGGGCCCAGGGTGACCCTGTCCCCTGGGGCGCATCTCCCCTCGCCGGGTGGACCCGTTCTCTAATGGCCCTCTCTGGGACGCCTCCTCTCGGTCCGTCTCCTGCGCCGGCCCCCGGGTCCTCCGCTGCTGCGGCGCCTCCCTCGCCCGGGTCGTCCGCTGCTGCTGCGCCTCCGTTGCCCGGGTCGTCCGCTGCTGCTGCGCCTCCGCCGCCCGGGTCGTCCTCTGCGTCGCCTCCCGGGTAGTCCGCGATGTTGCCTCCAGGGTAGTCGGCTGCGTCGCCTTCCGCATCGTCGGCTGCGTCGCCTTCCGGGTTGTCGGCTGCTGCTCCGACGCCGCCCGGATCGTCTGCTGCTGCTCCGACGCCCGGATCGTCTGCTGCTGCTCCGACGACGCCCGGATCGACTGCTGCTGCTCCGACGCCCGGATCGTCTGCTGCTGCTCCGACGACGCCCGGATCGACTGCTGCTGCGCCAACGACGCCCGGATCGTCTGCTGCTGCGCTGACGCCGTCCAGGTAGTCCGCTGCAGCACCTTCAGCGGGGCCTGTGGCCCTCAGCCAGGCCTGTTCCGCCGTCAGCTGGGCCTGGAGCCCTTCAGCCTGCTCCAGGGCCTGCTGCTCTCTTTGGCCGGCCGCCGCCAGCTGGGCCTGGAGCTCTTCGGCCTTCTCCAGGGCCTGCTGCTCTCGCTGGCCGGCGGCAGTCCTCTGGGCCTGCTCCGCCGTCAGCTGGGCCTGGAGCTCTTCGGCCTTCTCCAGGGCCTGCTGCTCTCGCTGGCCAGTGGCCGCCAGCTGGGCCTGGAGCTCTTTAGCCTGCTCCAGGGCCTGCTGCTCTCGTTGGCCTTCCGCCATCAGCTGGGCCTGGAGCTCTCTGGCCTGCTCCCGAGCCTGCTGTTCTTGTTGGCCTTCCGCCATCAGCTGGGCCTGGAGCTCTCTGGCCTGCTCCCGGGCCTGCTGTTCTTGTTGGCCTTCCACCATCAGCTGGGCCTGGAGCTCTTCGGCCTTCTCCAGGGCCTGCTGTTCTCGTTGGCCAGCGGCCATCAGCTTGGCCTGGAGCCCTTCAGCCTTCTCCAGGGCCTGCTGCTCTTGCTGGGCTGCGGTTGCCAGCTGGGCCTTCAGCTGGTCTTGGAGCCCGTTGGCCTCCTGCCGGGCCTGCTCCTCCTGCTGGGCTGCGGTTGCCAGCTGGGCCTTCAGCTGGTCTTGGAGCCCTTTGGCCTCCTTCCGGGCCTGCTCCTCCTGCTGGGCTGCAGTTGCCAGCTGGGCCTTCAGCTGGTCTTGGAGCCCTTTGGCCTCCTTCCAGGCCTGCTCCTCCGGCTGGGCTGCGGCCTTCAGCTGGGCCTGGAGCTCTTTGGCCTTGCGCTCTAGGCCTGCTCCTACCCGCTAGTGCCTGCGGCCGTCAGCTGGAGCTGGCAAGACCTGCCGCTTTTGCGTGAACCCTGTCGCGTTTCCCTTCCATCATAGCGCCACTCGCTTCCATCATCCCTTGACCTGCTTGGCCCAATTTCCTCCTTCTGCTGCTGGAGCTCCTGGTACGTACCTGCTCCCGGCCATTGTCGTCCTCCTCCTGGAGGAGGAGTCCTTCTTCCTGGATCTTGTCGGGCCCGACCCCGCAGAGCCTCAGCCCTCTGCTTTCTGGCCACGCCTTCCTTCTTTGCTGGCGGGTCTAACATGGGGGCTCGTCATCCCAGGCCGCTACACTGCCATTGCGTCAACAGGGCCTCTATATCCATGGTGGGGGTGATTTTAGTATTTCCAGTACTTTTTATTTTCGATTGCCCGCATTTCTCCACCATATGTGGCCACCACTCCCTATATTGCGAGCTGTGTGTCCACCCGAACTGATATAATTAATTCCCAGTTCCACACCAGATTACAAGGCAAAAGGGGTTTATTTAAACATACAGGGGACCGGAAAGTGCAGGCGTTAAGAATCGTACCAAGTCCGTTATTCCAATAGAGTTAGTCGATGGTTCGTCTAGCAGGCCTGTCCGGTAACACGGAGACGGGTCCTCAGTGAGAAATCTTCTCTCT
>PIJE02002847.1:17603-54445 GCA_002895965.2 Coryphaenoides rupestris | reverse complement strand
TTAACCTATCAACCTGTTAGAACTAACATTAACCTATCAACCTGTTAGAACTAACATTAACCTATCAACCTGTTAGAACTAACATTAACCTATCAACCTGTTAGAACTAACATTAACCTATCAACCTGCTAGAACTAACATTAACCTATCAACCTGTTAGAACTAACATTAACCTATCAACCTGTTAGAACTAACATTAACCTATCAACCTGTTAGAACTAACATTAACCTATCAACCTGTTAGAACTAACATTAACCTATCAACCTGCTAGAACTAACATTAACCTATCAACCTGTTAGAACTAACATTAACCTATCAACCTGTTAGAACTAACATTAACCTATCAACCTGTTAGAACTAACATTAACCTATCAACCTGTTAGAACTAACATTAACCTATCAACCTGATAGAACTAACATTAACCTATCAACCTGTTAGAACTAACATTAACCTATCAACCTGTTAGAACTAACATTAACCTATCAACCTGTTAGAACTAACATTAACCTATCAACCTGTTAGAACTAACATTAACCTATCAACCTGTTAGAACTAACATTAACCTATCAACCTGTTAGAACTAACATTAACCTATCAACCTGTTAGAACTAACATTAACCTATCAACCTGTTAGAACTAACATTAACCTATCAACCTGTTAGAACTAACATTAACCTATCAACCTGTTAGAACTAACATTAACCTATCAACCTGTTAGAACTAACATTAACCTATCAACCTGTTAGAACTAACATTAACCTATCAACCTGTTAGAACTAACATTAACCTATCAACCTGTTAGAACTAACATTAACCTATCAACCTGTTAGAACTAACATTAACCTATCAACCTGTTAGAACTAACATTAACCTATCAACCTGTTAGAACTAACATTAACCTATCAACCTGTTAGAACTAACATTAACCTATCAACCTGTTAGAACTAACATTAACCTATCAACCTGTTAGAACTAACATTAACCTATCAACCTGTTAGAACTAACATTAACCTATCAACCTGCTAGAACTAACATTAACCTATCAACCTGTTAGAACTAACATTAACCTATCAACCTGTTAGAACTAACATTAACCTATCAACCTGTTAGAACTAACATTAACCTATCAACCTGTTAGAACTAACATGAACCTATCAACCTGTTAGAACTAACATTAACCTATCAACCTGTTAGAACTAACATTAACCTATCAACCTGTTAGAACTAACATTAACCTATCAACCTGTTAGAACTAACATTAACCTATCAACCTGTTAGAACTAACATTAACCTATCAACCTGTTAGAACTAACATTAACCTATCAACCTGTTAGAACTAACATTAACCTATCAACCTGTTAGAACTAACATTAACCTATCAACCTGTTAGAACTAACATGAACCTATCAACCTGTTAGAACTAACATTAACCTATCAACCTGTTAGAACTAACATTAACCTATCAACCTGTTAGAACTAACATTAACCTATCAACCTGTTAGAACTAACATTAACCTATCAACCTGTTAGAACTAACATTAACCTATCAACCTGCTAGAACTAACATTAACCTATCAACCTGTTAGAACTAACATTAACCTATCAACCTGTTAGAACTAACATTAACCTATCAACCTGTTAGAACTAACATTAACCTATCAACCTGTTAGAACTAACATTAACCTATCAACCTGTTAGAACTAACATTAACCTATCAACCTGCTAGAACTTATCAACAGTAACGTTACAATCCTGACTTCGAGGGTTTTCTGTTTTTTTTGGTCAGTTGGCGCCAACGGCTGCGCGCCAATCTGGCCCCACGTGTCACCCACGCGCCACCGTTACCTCCTCTTGTACTCGTCGCGCTCGCGCTTCACCTTGCCCAGCACGTTGTAGAGCGCGCGGATCTCGGGGGTCACCGTGTCCACCTGGACCCCCACGCCGTCCGCCTGGACCCGGGGCGCCCCCCAGTCCCAGTCCCGCCGGCCGGGGTTGTAGGACCAGGGGAGGAACCGGGGCGGCGGGTTGTTGTTGTTGTTGATGTTGAGGGCCGCGGTGGACGCCCCGCCGGCCCCGCGGTTGACGTCGTGCCGGGCCCCGGGCTCCCCGCTGGGCGACAGCGCCGCGGGACTCCCGGGGCAGCTGAACGGCCTGAGGTTCGAGTTGGAGTCCACGGACGAGCGCCCCCCCCCCGGGACCAGGAGGTGGAGGCCGCCGTGGCCCAGCAGGGACTTGCTGTAGTCGGAGTCGTAGGACAGCGGCGGGTGGATGGTGGGCGACAGCAGCCCCCCGGGGAGGTAGGCCGCGTTGTTGGCGTTCATCAGCGGGATGAGTCCGGGCCGCGCCGGGATGGGCCCGACGAAGCCCGTCTGCACCCCGACGTCTTTGGTCAGCGCCTTGTGGGGCCGCCGCGGGTCGGAGCCCTCGGAGCCGCCGCCGCCGCCGCCGCCGTCGTCCAGGGCCTGCTGGAGCTGCTTCTCCAGCGCCTTGTTGCGCCGCTCCAGCTCATGGACCTTGGCCAGGAAGCAGCGGAAGCGCAGGTTCAGGGTCTTCAGGACGCTGATGTTGGAGCCCAGCTCGGTGCGCAGGGCCGTGGCGGCGGGGGACGGGGACGCGCCGCGGGGGGGGAGCAGGTAGTAGGCGAGCCCGTCCGGACCGAAGCCGCCCAGGATGTGGGCTGTGGGGTCCGGCGCGTCCAGACCCACGTCCGCCTGGTGCAGCTGGAAGAAGGCGGCCCCCTCTCCCGGGAACGGATCCATCTTGCAGTGAGGGAACGTGAAGGTGTCGAGATCCGGCATCAAGCTGCCCCCCCCGCTGCCACCACCACCACCTCACTAAAGTAATGACGTCTTATGAAGCTTAGGGAATAAATAGCGAAACTAATGACCGATCAAATACCGACGAGTCTCCGCCAACTTTAACGCAGCAGGAGGAGGAGGACAGGAGGAGGACGGCGGATGGTGCAGTGTGACTGCGGCGGTCGGTTACCGTAATGGACGCGGCGCATACAGTGGACGGAGATTACCGTAGTGGACGACGTGGGGCGCAGAGTCCACTCAGCGACATCGCTGAACACGCAGCAGCGAGGGGAGGGTGAGGGTCCTCATGACGTCGACTATTAGTTTAATTAAAACGACGTCATTTACAAGACACGTGTTAAAGTTGACGTCTCCCTCCTCAAGGAAAATGTGGGGGAACGGCCACCATATTTTACAATGACATCTATAAACTACTTAAAAGGCCCTCAAAAGGGGGTGAAGCCATGCTGCCATGGCAACCCAGTCTACACAGTATGGCTATTCATATCTAAACCCCAGCGGTACTCAGAGAGGCAAAATTGACACACGTCAGAAAGGTTTTTATTCCACTTTATTGTGGTGTGACGAAGCAGTTTAGACCAAACAGTGAAATACAGTTTCAGACATATTGTACACATTGACTAGGACCCCTTCAGGCTCCTGACCAGGAGGGGGGGAGGCTGGAGGCTCCAGGGAATGTTGGGATCGTGGGAAACACGAGGAATCCTGGCAGAACGCTTGGCAGGGAAGTGTGTGTGTGTGTGTGTGTGTGTAGGCTTCAGTTTTCCTTTGAGTACATGTGCAGGATCAGGTCACACACACGGCTGCTGTAGCCGAACTCGTTGTCATACCTGCAGAAAACAAACAGAACCAGCCTCAGCACGAGACAGTTGGCATTTATACAGCGATGTTATCCAACGCACTTTACAGTATCGCCTCACGTTCACCCATTCATACACTGACGGCGGTGCCAACCATGCAAGGTAACAACCAACACGTCAGGAGCAGGTAGGGTTAGGTGGTGTCTTGCTCAGGGACACCTCCACACTTAGCTAGGAGGAGCAGGTAGGGTTAGGTGGTGTCTTGCTCAGGGACACCTCCACACTTATCTAGGAGGAGCAGGTAGGGTTAAGGTGGTGTCTTGCTCAGGGACACCTCCACACTTAGCTAGGAGGAGCAGGTAGGGTTAGGTGGTGTCTTGCTCAGGGACACCTCCACACTTAGCTAGGAGGAGCAGGTAGGGTTAGGTGGTGTCTTGCTCAGGGACACCTCCACACTTAGCTAGGAGGAGGAGCAGGTAGGGTTAGGTGGTGTCTTGCTCAGGGGACACCTCCACACTTAGCTAGGAGGAGCAGGTAGGGTTAAGGTGGTGTCTTGCTCAGGGACACCTCCACACTTAGCTAGGAGGAGCAGGTAGGGTTAAGGTGGTGTCTTGCTCAGGGACACCTCCACACTTAGCTAGGAGGAGCAGGTAGGGTTAGGTGGCGTCTTGCTCAGGGACACCTCCACACTTAGCTAGGAGGAGGAGCAGGTAGGGTTAGGCGGCGTCTTGCTCAGGGACACCTCCACACTTAGCTAGGAGGACGAGCAGGTAGGGTTAGGTGGTGTCTTGCTCAGGGACACCTCCACACTTAGCTAGGAGGAGGAGCAGGTAGTGTTAGGTGGTGTCTTGCTCAGGGACACCTCCACACTTAGCTAGGAGGAGCAGGTAGGGTTAGGTGGTGTCTTGCTCAGGGACACCTCCACACTTAGCTAGGAGGAGCAGGTAGGGTTAGGTGGTGTCTTGCTCAGGGACACCTCCACACTTAGCTAGGAGGAGGAGCAGGTAGGGTTAGGTGGTGTCTTGCTCAGGGACACCTCCACACTTAGCTAG
The DNA here is from genome assembly GCA_002895965.2 of Coryphaenoides rupestris. Taxonomy (NCBI): domain Eukaryota; kingdom Metazoa; phylum Chordata; class Actinopteri; order Gadiformes; family Macrouridae; genus Coryphaenoides; species Coryphaenoides rupestris. The sequence continues at coordinate 49,772 of PIJE02002847.1, read as the reverse complement.
GAGGAGCAGGTAGGGTTAAGGTGGTGTCTTGCTCAGGGACACCTCCACACTTAGCTAGGAGGAGCAGGTAGGGTTAAGGTGGTGTCTTGCTCAGGGACACCTCCACACTTAGCTAGGAGGAGCAGGTAGGGTTAGGTGGCGTCTTGCTCAGGGACACCTCCACACTTAGCTAGGAGGAGGAGCAGGTAGGGTTAGGCGGCGTCTTGCTCAGGGACACCTCCACACTTAGCTAGGAGGACGAGCAGGTAGGGTTAGGTGGTGTCTTGCTCAGGGACACCTCCACACTTAGCTAGGAGGAGGAGCAGGTAGTGTTAGGTGGTGTCTTGCTCAGGGACACCTCCACACTTAGCTAGGAGGAGCAGGTAGGGTTAGGTGGTGTCTTGCTCAGGGACACCTCCACACTTAGCTAGGAGGAGCAGGTAGGGTTAGGTGGTGTCTTGCTCAGGGACACCTCCACACTTAGCTAGGAGGAGCAGGTAGGGTTAGGTGGTGTCTTGCTCAGGGACACCTCCACACTTAGCTAGGAGGAGCAGGTAGGGTTAGGTGGTGTCTTGCTCAGGGGACACCTCCACACTTAGCTAGGAGGAGGAGCAGGTAGGGTTAGGTGGTGTCTTGCTCAGGGACACCTCCACACTTAGCTAGGAGGAGCAGGTAGGGTTAGGTGGTGTCTTGCTCAGGGACACCTCCACACTTAGCTAGGAGGAGGAGCAGGTAGGGTTAGGTGGTGTCTTGCTCAGGGACACCTCCACACTTAGCTAGGAGGAGCAGGTAGGGTTAGGTGGTGTCTTGCTCAGGGACACCTCCACACTTAGCTAGGAGGAGCAGGTAGGGTTAGGTGGTGTCTTGCTCAGGGACACCTCCACACTTAGCTAGGAGGAGCAGGTAGGGTTAGGTGGTGTCTTGCTCAGGGACACCTCCACACTTAGCTAGGGGAACCCACAACCTCTCATCCTGCGATCCTAAACGCCTCAATCACAGCCCATCCTCTGGGGTTGCTAGGTTTCTATGGCGTTGCTATGGGAGTGTCATGTGACCTACCAGGAAACCAGCTTGACAAAGTTCCCGTTGAGAGCGATCCCAGCGTTGGCGTCGAAGATGGAGGAGCGGCTGTCTCCGTTGAAGTCCGTGGACACCACCTGACAAGACAGACAGGAAGTAGTCGTTAACAGTGTTAGTCCTCCTTCAGGTCCTCCACACGCCTGTCCTCCCTCAGGTCCTCCTAGCCTACCTGGTCCTCGGTGTATCCAAGGATGCCTTTCATAGGGCCCTCGGACGCTGCCTTGATGGCCGCCTTGATGTCATCGTAGGTGGCCTGGAGGGAGAGGGACACGGTTAGAGGAGCAGGTGTTGGTGGTGGAGGAGTTTGTGGTGGAGGTGTTTACTCACAGCCTTCTTCAGCCGCACGGTGAGGTCGACCACGGACACATTGGGCGTGGGCACGCGGAACGCCATGCCAGTCAACTTCCTGTTCACCCAGAGAGAGGAGGAAGTGGCACATGTCAAGTCACAGGAAGTACACATCCCTTTGCACTGTGAACAGAGAGGGGAAGTGCCTCGCTCAGAGAGACAGGAAGTGCCTCGCTCAGAGACAGGAAGTGCTGCGGGAGTGCAGGAAGTCTTACCCGTTGAGCTCAGGGATGACCTTGCCCACGGCCTTGGCAGCGCCCGTGGAGGCGGGGATGATGTTCTGGGCGGCACCGCGCCCGTCCCGCCACATCTTACCGGACGGCCCGTCCACGGTCTTCTGAGTGGCAGTGGTGGCGTGCACCGTGCTCTGGGGGGGGGTGTCCATTTTAACATTTGTATGTCAAGCAAGTCAAGAGTATAAAGTTTGAGCCGGCTGGTGGCCAGTGTTTGTCGTGGCGAGTGTGTTGGGGGCGGAGCTACCATCAGGCCCTCCACGATGGTGAAGTTGTCGTTGATGACCTTGGCGAGGGGGGCCAGGCAGTTGGTGGTGCAGGAGGCGTTGCTATGGAGACCACAGGGTGTAGAGCAGAGGCTGATTACACTGGCTTCATCCTTCATCCGGTTACACCACATTTTAAGTAATTTTTTTTTAATTTTTTTAGGTCTGAAGTACTTTCTTACAAAGCAACGAGTAACTCGGTTGAGAGAGGTCACGTGACTCACCTGACGACCTTCATGGACGGGTCATACTTGTCGTTGTTGACGCCCATCACGAACATGGGGGCGTCGGCGCTGGGGGCGGAGATGACCACGCGCTTAGCCCCACCCTTCAGGTGAGCCTGGGGGGGGGTCAAAGGTGACATCATGCAGCAACTCCACCCGGAGCCGGTTAAAAGGTTTTAACCCTAGAGGCCCCTGGAGCCAGTCAAAAGGTTTTAACCTCAGAGGCCCCTGGAGCCAGTCAAAAGGTTTTAACCCTAGAGGCCCCTGGAGCCAGTCAAAAGGTTTTAACCTCAGAGGCCCCTGGAGCCAGTCAAAAGTTTTTTACCTCAGACCACGGTCTGAGTGGAGCCATTAGGGGACGATTATTTATTAACCATTATATCTGTAATTGAATATATTTAGTTATTAAGAGTTGGAAGTCCTTCAGCATCCTCTAGAAGTGGACTCACTGAGGCCTTCTCGATGGTGGTGAAGACTCCGGTGGACTCCACCACATAGTCCACACCCAGGGCACCCCAGCCGATGTTCTCTGGCGCCCGCCTGGACAGTGTCACAGCATTACCACGGTTACCACAGCATCATCAAACAGCGTTACCACGGACGTCAACAAACTACGCCGTGCATCCAGTTCCTAAAACACAGCCATGGAAGTTGCCCCGCAGACAGGAAGTGACCTACTCGTGGGAGACGGTGATAGTCATGTTTCCGATGACCAGCTTGCCGTTCTCCACCTTCACCTCGCTCTCCTTCCAGGGCCCGTGGGTGGAGTCATACTGAAACATGTAGGCCTACGACACACACAATACAGACTGGAACATGTAGGCCTACAAGGTGCACGTGAAACACTCCATTATGGTACATGCAAGCCTATCAAGCTCGGCCTACGCTCCTACCATGTAGTCCAGGGTGATGAAGGGGTCGTTGATGGCCACCACGTCCACTTTCCCGCCCTTGGCAGCCGCACGCGTCACCAGACGCCCGATGCGGCCGAATCTGGAGGAGAGAGAGCAGCAAAGTAGGAAATATTGTCAACAAACCCAAAACGTGTGTGCTGCACTGTAGCCCTCCAACCACCAGTGGGCAGTATTGCCCTACCGCCGAGTCAGTGGAAGTACCGTCAGTTTACCACCAGGGGGCAGTATTGCCATACCCCCGAATGGGGTGTAGTACCACACGTTCACCAGGGGGCAGTATTGCCACAGCACCAGTTCAGTGGGTGGCAGTACCGCCAGTTCACCACCAGGGGGCAGTACTGCACGTCGCCTCAGGGCAGAAGCAGGTTCAGGTTCAAGACGGGAGACAACAATGGCCGCTTGGCAGGGAGTGGAGTCAATGTTTCCACTAAATAAAATGGCTCCCAGCCGAAAGAGCGGGAGGACAAGGTGACCCACAACACGGTCACATTTAAAGTGTTATGAGTCAACTATCACGTCAACAAACATTTTTACACACACACACTTCTAGAATGCAAAAACTAGACCAAGGTCTCCAGGACAGAGCTCCTCCCCAGTGGGGACTCGGGGAGAGGACATCTTTATTTCATGGCCATGCGACACCGCTGCCCGGCGGTGAAGCGCGGGCGTCCGGTTACGGCGGCGGCGCTCTGACACCGCCACCCGGCCGCCGAGGGCAGGCTGAACATGCCCGTCTCCATGGAGACCAGGGCAGGAGACCGATGGCGGCCCTTGGTAGAACCACGTAGGACGCCACCTCTCAAATCGCTCGGTGGTGTCTGGACTGTGAAATGCTGTGTTTAAACTTTATTTACACGGCCTGTTGAGAACAGGAGATGAAACCACGGCCTCTGCAAACGAGGTGTGTTCTAGCTGAGGGAAGAGAGAACGTGATGCTGGTGGAACAATCAAACGGACTCCTGTTGCGCAACGTTATCAGAGAAGAGAGAACATTAGTCGCAACGTCAAATCCTAGACAGTAAACTACATTATATACACGTGTCCAAGTGACTCGTTCAATGTGAATGTTGTTCAACTAGTCTGTCACAATAACAGTTTGTACTGTTGGGCTAAAGATGGGACAACATGCTGTGAGCCAGCTTTCACATGATCCATAAAGAGATCTATCCATCGATCTATAACCAGCCAACAGACGCAACTAAACCACAACTAGTTTCATTCTAATCCAATTAAGCACAACTAGTTTAATTCCTTCGTCAGTTAAAATCACTTCCAAAATCTCTTGATTCTGCGCATTATTCATTTAAAACAAACATTGATTAACATCCTTTACTGCGGAGATCTTCACCAATCATCTGGTCTGAACTGCACTACTGGAGAGAGAAGTGGCCTGGGATTGGGCGAGTGCAGTCCTAGTCCACCAGCATCCACCACTCTCCGGGTGGCCACGAAACCACGGTAACGCAGCAGTCCGGGAACTAAACCACGCCTCCGGCCATCTGGCCCCACCCCCAGGGAGCCCCCGTCTGCATGGAACGTGCAGAGCAGCGCGTAGTCTCAGACAGACAGACAGACAGACAGGGGGGGGGGTCTCTGGCCACATCTGGGCCAGAGAGATACGGTAAAAATAGAGATCTGCAATGGGTTTCCTCTTTCGCTGAGCCTTGTGCGCCACAATTAGTAATACGTTAGTAAGGCTCTACACACAGACATTAACTTCCTGGCCATTAGAGAGATTTATTGAAAGTGACTTGAAAGACACACAAGAGACAGGAAATGGGTGGAGAGGGAGAGACCTGAGTGGAACACATAAGAGATGGAGACTGAGAGCAGATTGGACGTGACCCCTGGACTAGTCTAGACCCACTTGGGAGCACCCTTGGGTGAAAGCAGCACCCAACACCCACCCCAGTCCTGGGTGGATGTCAGCTTCCATCCCCATAACTTGACTTCCGGGTCCACACACACACACACACACACACACACACGAGGTTTAAGTAACTTGAGGGTAATGCGCATGCACAACGACCCGCCAGTGTCGCAGGCTCCAAAGCGGAAGCTTCCAGAGACACGAAACTGGACAGCAGTAGAAACGCCACACGCTTATGTTTAAAGAAAACCATTTACATACAATAACATTTACATTCAATTCAAAAGTGACTCACCCGTTGATCCCGATCTTCACCATGATGATGATGATGATGATGATGTCTAGTCTGTAAGGGAAGAGCAGCAGAGGATCGTTAGTCACCAAACTAAACTCATTAATTATAGTTCATAATAATAATTAAAAATTAATGACGTCACGTTCCCGTCCGACGGGGACAGTTACAAACTTCTGTACAAAAAAAAAAGTTCCAAAAGAATAGAAAGAAAATCGCATCAAAACTGCGAGTCTTAATATAAGCGTGTAGATGAATACTAAAGTTATAAAGTAATAAAAGTAATAACTATAAGTGTGTGACCGAGGTGCGACTCTATACCGTCAAGCTGCAGGTCAGAGGGTAGGCGGAGCACCGAGCCGACCGGCCCGCCTTTTATTTACCCGGCCACGCCCCCCACTTGACGTCAAGGTTACGTGTCTCCCACCGGCTCCTCCTCCTCTGTGTTAATAATATATTAATAAATATATCACGATACAATACGACGATAGAACGTTAACATGTCCACAGAGAAGTATTAAAATATTACAAATAAATAATAAAGTGAGATTATGGAAGACCGCGGATAAAAGTGGCGGGAGAGAGACGTGACGTCAGGCACGTAGGCAGCCCCGCCTCCCAGTGACTTTCCACGTGTTGCGTCAGAACGCGCGCACGCACGCACACATACACACACACACAGACACACAGACAGACACACACACACACACACACACACAACACACAGACACACTCACAGACACACACACACACAGACACACACACACACAGACACACACTCAGTGTCACAACGTCTTTTGTAATGCAGTACAATGGATGATGACTGGTGTGTGTGTGTGTGTGTGTGTGTGTGTGGTCGTGCCTCGGCCTCTGATTGGATAGCGCCGCATTCCATCCGTGCTGATAGGCCGATAGCGCCGCTGGACCCGGAGAGTCGTGACCTATCAGGACGCAGCGTTGCTCAAGCTTCTGCTGCTTGAGTTCACTAAGAAGTCAAGTGTAACATTCACACTGTTAACCGAGATCATTAAATACTTTCATACTTTAATACTTTCATACTTTAATACTGTTTCAGCACCTGATACACAAAGCAGAGTGACTGCACTGTTGAATAATAAACACAATAAAGTCAAGTAAATGAATAAAGTACACAGGTGATGTAGAGAGTGTGTGTGTGGATACTTATACTGGCGTTGAGACTTGTTGGGTTCTCAGCCCTCGGAGACTGAGAGGCTGGCGATGCTCGTTGGTGATGTAACGTGTCAACAGGCATGCCGCGGTTACACACACACACACACACACACACACCGCGGTTAAACACACACACACGTTTCAACAAGCCACACGCACACTGTGATTAAACACACACACACACACACACACACACACACACACACACACACACACACTTTTAGGAGAGCCAATGTTTGTACATTGAGAGGTTTGATTTCTCTTCACAGGACAACGATATAACAGCCCTACTAACATCTGTATCCTGAGGCCCAGCCTACTAACATCTGTATCCTGAGGCCCAGCCTACTAACATCTGTATCCTGAGGCCCAGCCTACTAACATCTGTATCCTGAGGCCCAGCCTACTAACATCTGTATCCTGAGGCCCAGCCTACTAACATCTGTATCCTGAGGCCCAGCCTACTAACATCTGTATCCTGAGGCCCAGCCCACTAACATCTGTATCCTGAGGCCCGGCCTACTAACATCTGTATCCTGAGGCCCAGCCTACTATCATCTGTATCCTGAGGCCCAGCCCACTAACATCTGTATCCTGAGGCCCAGCCTACTAACATCTGTATCCTGAGGCCCAGCCTACTAACATCTGTATCCTGAGGCCCAGCCTACTAACATCTGTATCCTGAGGCCCAGCCTACTAACATCTGTATCCTGAGGCCCAGCCTACTAACATCTGTATCCTGAGGCCCAGCCTACTAACATCTGTATCCTGAGGCCCAGCCCACTAACATCTGTATCCTGAGGCCCAGCCTACTAACATCTGTATCCTGAGGCCCAGCCTACTAACATCTGTATCCTGAGGCCCAGCCTACTAACATCTGTATCCTGAGGCCCAGCCTACTAACATCTGTATCCTGAGGCCCAGCCTACTAACATCTGTATCCTGAGGCCCAGCCTACTAACATCTGTATCCTGAGGCCCAGCCTACTAACATCTGTATCCTGAGGCCCAGCCTACTAACATCTGTATCCTGAGGCCCAGCCTACTAACATCTGTATCCTGAGGCCCAGCCTACTAACATCTGTATCCTGAGGCCCAGCCTACTAACATCTGTATCCTGAGGCCCAGCCTACTAACATCTGTATCCTGAGGCCCAGCCTACTAACATCTGTATCCTGAGGCCCAGCCTACTAACATCTGTATCCTGAGGCCCAGCCTACTAACATCTGTATCCTGAGGCCCAGCCTACTAACATCTGTATCATGAGGCCCAGCCTACTAACATCTGTATCCTGAGGCCCAGCCTACTAACATCTGTATCCTGAGGCCCAGCCTACTAACATCTGTATCCTGAGGCCCAGCCTACTAACATCTGTATCATGAGGCCCAGCCTACTAACATCTGTATCCTGAATTATTGTACAAACATGTGAGAGGATATTTCGGATATTTTCTTGGGTGACACGTGTGGTACAGAGGAGGAGGAGGAGGAGGAGAGGAGGGGGAGGAAGAGGAGGAGGAGAGGAGAGGAGGAGGAGGAGGAGGAGAGGAGGGGGAGGAAGTGGAGAGGAGGGGAGGAAGAGGAGTAGGAGGAGGAGGAGAGGAGGGGTAGGAAGAGGAGAGGGGGAGGAGAACACCATGTGACAAGAAGAGAGACCATATCTCAACAGCCTCCTCTTGAGTGATGGTCACAATATTCAGTTTACACTGGTGGCTGTTTGATACCACATGATTGATAGACATATGGTAATTAGACATCATAATCGATTGATCGCTGCATGATTGACAGCAACAAGATATAATCAACACATGTCGGCCATAGATATGATCTCATGTCGAGCGGTTTCTGCTGAGCTCATTCTCAGCTGTTTGGCGCCCCCCGGTGGCCAGCCAGACGTTACTACACCCCGGAGTGTACAGGTGAGCAGGTGGACAGGTGCTCACCGCCCGCCGAGGGCCAACAGACCGGCTCTCCAGGGGAAGAGGAGAGAGCGGCCATCTTGGCTCTGAACCCTAGAATTAAGAGCACTCAATCTGTCTCTCTCTCTCCCTGTCTCACGCTTACTGTCTCTCTCTCTCCTCCTCATCCATTCACCTGTCTCTCTGTCTCTGTGTCCATCTGTCTCTCTCTCATACGTGTGTGTGTGTGTGTGTGTGTGTGTGTGTGTGTGTGTGTGTGTGTGTGTGTGTGTGTGTGTGTGTGTGTGTGTGTGTGTGGTGTTGTGTGCGTGCGTGCGTGTGCGTGCGTGTTTGTCACCGTGGAGACCACGCCCAGGTCTCCACGGTGACGGAGAGGCGGGTATCTGAGCGGTCCATGTGGTACACTGAGGGGGCGGGGCCATGGACGGGTGATTGACAGGTTGAGGTTGGGTGAGTAAGAAAATAATTTGGGTGGAGGGGAGAGAGAGAGAGAGAGAGAGAGAGAGAGAGAGAGAGAGAGAGAGAGAGAGAGAGAGAGAGAGAGAGAGAGACAGAGACCGTGAGCGAGAGAGAGAGAACACACACAGAGCTCCACTCCGAGGCGTGTCTGAGCTGAAGAGAGACCAGGGAGACACACACACACACACACACACACACCACACACACACACACACACACACACACACACACACACACACACACACACACACACACACACACACACACACACACCGGGGGACAGCAGGAGAACCCGGAGGAGAGGAGGAGAGGAGGAGAGGAGGAGGAGAAGATGCCCGGTGAAAGGGAGGATATTCTCTGTTTCCTGCGCGCGGCGCTCTGAAGACACCATGGGCTGCATCGGCTCCCGGACCATCAGTAAGACTTCACCTCCTCCCCCCTCCTCCTCCTCTGTCTCCCACCTCCTCCTCCTCTAGCTCCCTCCTCCTTCTCCCCCTCCTCCTCCTCTATCTCCCTCCTCTCTCCTCCTCCTCTGTCTCCCTCCTCCGTCTCCTCCTCCTCTGTCTCCCTCCTCCTCTTCCTCTAGCTCCCTCCTCCTTCTCCTCCTCCTCCTCCTCCTCTATCTCCCTCCTCCTTTCTCCTCCTCCTCTGTCTCCCTCCTCCTCTTCCTCTAGCTCCCTCCACCTTCTCCTCCTCCTCTTCCTCTATCTCCCTCCTCCTTCTCCTCCTCCTCTATCTCCTCCTCCTCTGTCTCCCTCCTTCTCCTCCTTCTCCTCTATCTCCCTCCTCCTCCTCCTCCTCCTCTATCGCCCTCCTTCTCCTCCTCCTCTATCAGTTACGTATATAAAAAGGGGAGATTCCTCTATCTCCCTCCTCTTTCTCCTTCTTCTACTGGTGGTGGGGAAGGAGGTGTCAGGGACAGACAGGGGGAGGAGGAGGAGGAGGAGGAGAAGGAGGAGGAGGAGTCGTAGTGTCTCAGTTGTGTGTCTGTGTGTGTGTGTCTGTGTGTCGTGTGTGTGTGTGTGTGTGTGTGTGTGTGTGTGTTGTGTGTGTGTGTGTGTGTGTGTGTGTGTGTGTGTGTGTGTGTGTGTGTGTGTGTGTGTAGTGACTTTAAAGTGACATTTGTGAAGAAGTGTGTGTGTGTAGAGAGAGAGAGAGGTAGAGAGAGAGAGGTAGAGAGAGGTAGAAAGAGAGCGGTAGAGAGAGGTAGAGAGAGAGAGATAGAGAGAGGTAGAGAGAGGTAGAGAGAGGTAGAAAGAGAGCGGTAGAGAGAGGTAGAGAGAGAGGTAGAGAGAGAGCGGTAGAGAGAGGTAGAGAGAGAGGACGTGTGTGAATGAATGAACTCTGTGGCCGCTGCCTCAGTCTAAAAATAGAACGAGAGAAACATTATAATAATAATAATGCTTTCATTCTCAGTAAAGTTGGTGTGTGTGTGCTTGTGTGTGTGTGTGTGTGTGTGTGTGTGTATGTGTGTGTGTGTGCTTGTGTGTGCACAGTCTCTCACACACACACACACACACACATACACACACACACACACACACACACACTTAAGGGTTTCCATGGTTGTGTATTGCAGCCTTCAGAGATGTCTGGCGGGAATCACATGAAGAGAGAGAAGATGGGCGAGTGACCTTAGCTTGTCATTGAGACGGAGCGATGTGTTGCTTCTAGTGGGAGAGAGGAAAGGGGTGGGGGGGGGGTACCAGTCAGTCAGTCAGTGGGTGTCTCTCTCTCTCTCTCTCTCTCTCTCTCTCTCTGTCTCTCTCTCCCCATGTGGTAACCAAGGTAACCAGGCTGTCACATCCAGAGAGTGTGTGTATGTGTGTATGTGTGTGTGTGTGTGTGTGTGTAACGACCTAATCAGTGTGCAACTATATTTAGATATATGCTCTGTCTATATATAGACACACACACACACACACACACACACACACACACACAGACCTTAACCTCTTATCCTTTAGCATGTACTGTAGCATTTAGCTCCCACCATGTAGCCTTGAGGTGAACACCAGCCTCCCATTAAAGGTTGAAGCAGCGAGAGAGAGAGAGAGAGAGAGAGAGAGAGAGAGAGAGAGAGAGAGAGAGAGAGAGAGAGAGAGAGAGTGTGTGTGTGTGTGTGTGTGGTTGATGAACAGGAAGCGTTCGTCAGCTCTGAACACATCCTAGTTCTGTTCCTCCCACCTCCTCCCTCTCTCTGCTTCTCTGTCCTCCTCTCTCTCTCTCTCTCTCTCTCTCTCCTCTCTCTCTCTCTGTTCTCTCTGTTTCTCATCTCTCTCTCTCTCTCTCTCTCTCTCTCTCTCTCTCTCTCTTTCTCCCTCTCTGCTTTGCTATCAGTACTCGCAGCAAACAGGTGAACGCTAACATCAACACTACTTCAGATGTCATCATTAGACCACTCTGATTATGTGTATATATACAGTATGTATATACACACAATATACAGTATATATACACACAATATACAGTATATATATACTGTGTATATATATACATATATATATACACAGTATATATAATATTCCACCTCTCTCTCTCTAGCGGTAGACGCAGTACCAGTGCGGAAGGATGGAGATCAGGTAAACACACACACACACACACACACACACACACACACACACACACACACACACACACACACACACGCACACACGCACACACACACACACACACACACGCACACACACACACACACACACACACACAAACACACTTCCAGAATTGTTGTACCTTACTTCCTGGTCGCCACTAGGCATTGTGGGAGGTGACTGGTGTCCCAGTGGGGAGAGTATAGCATAGAGGGAGCAGGTGTTGCATCCTGGGATCTGGAGTCTTGTCTGGTTATCGATAGCATGGGTAGGACAACGCATCCTAAATCTAGTAGCCCTGATGCTAATAAATGTGCATTTGAGTGTTCCAGTGGAACTGGGCTCATTCAGAAGGTTGTGTTCCCTCTACCACACCTACACCTTCTGTGTATATTTAAGTGTGGAGGTGTCCCTGAGCAAGACACCACCTAACCCTACCTGCTCCTCCTAGCTAGGTGGAGTGTCCCTGAGGAGACACCCACCTAACCCACCTGCTCTCCTAGCTAGTTGGAGGTGTTCCCTGAGGAAGGACACCACCTAACCCCTACCTGCTTCCTAGCTAAGTGTGGAGATGTTCCCTGAGGCAAAGACACCACCTAACCTACCTGCTCCTCCTATGTAAGTGTGGAGGTGTCCCTGAGCAGACACCACTAACCCTACCTGCCCTCCTAGCTAAGTGTGGAGGTGTACCTGAGCAACGCACCACCTAACCCTACCTGCTCCTCCTCCTAGCTACGTGTGGAGGTGTCCCCTGAGCAAAGACCACCTAACCCTACTGCTCCTCTAGCTAGTCTGGACGGTGTCCCTGAGCAAGCACCACCTAACCCTACCTGCTCTCCTAGCTAAGTGTGGAGGTGTCCCTGAGCAAGACACACCTAACCCTACCTGCTCCTCCTAGCTAAGGTGGAGGTGTCCCTGAGCAAGACACCACCTAACCCTACCTGCTCTCCTCCTAGCTAAGTGTGGAGGTGTCCCTGAGCAAGACACCACCTAACCCTACCTGCTCGCTCCTAGGGCTAAGTGTGGAGGTGTCCCTTGAGCAAGACACCACCTTTAACCTACTTGCTTCCTCCTAGGGCTAAATGTGGAAGGTGTCCGCTGATGGCAAGACACCACCTAACCCTACTGCTTCCTCCTAGCTAGTTGTGGAGGTGTCCCTGAGCAAGACACCATAACCCTACCTGCTCCTTCCTGCTAAGTGTGAGGTGTGTCCCTGAGCAAGACACCACCTCAACCCTAAACCTGGCTCCTCCCTAGCTAAGTTTGGAGGTGTCCCTGAGCCAAGACACCACCTAACCCTACCTGCTCCCTTCCTACTTAAGTGGGGAAGGTGTCCCTTGACAAATAGGAACCACCTTAAACCCTACCTGCTCCCCGCTCTAGCTTAAGTTGAGGTGTCCCTGATCAAGACACCACCTAACCCTACCTCTTCCTTCCTAGCTATAGGTGGAGGTTCCCTGAGCAAGACACCCCTAACCTACCTGCTCCTCCTCCTAAGACTAAGTTGGAGGTGTCCCTGAGCAAGACACCACCTAACCCTACCTGCTCCTCCTAAGCTAAGTGTGGAGGTGTCCCTGAGCAAGACACCACCTAACCCTACTGCTCCACCTAGCTAAGTGTGGAGGTGTCCCTGAGCAAGACACCACCTAACCCTACCTGCTCCTCCTAGCTAAGTGTGTGTGTGAATGGGTTAAGATGATTTAGAAAATGTATCTCAAATAACGACTCTTGGAGATACTCTTGAGTGTGCGTTGCCGTGTCGTGGCGTGTGTGTGTGTGCGTGTGCGTTGTGAGTGGCGTGTGTGTGTGTTGTGCGGTGTGTTCAGTCCACATTCAGCTGGTCCCTAGATGTTTGGTTGCCCTAGCAACAGCATCACAGATGGCAGTGACTGTCGGTTGTCCAGCGAGAGGGTGGAGGGTTCTAGATGTGTTCCCCCCCCACGCCACCACTGACTCATCACCATCTGTCTGTTCTGCTTCTCTGTCGTCTAAAGCCTCTCTCCCCTCTCTGTTTCTCCTCCCCTCCCCCTCTCGCCTCCTCTCCTCTCCCTCCCCCTCCCTTCCCTCCCCCTTCCTCCCTCCCTCCTCTCCTCCCCTCTCCTCCCCCTCTTCCTCCCCCTCTTCCTCCCTCCCTCCAACTCCCTCCCCAGCATGGCCCCACAGAGTTTTCCTGGGAAGGCATCAATGTAAGTTTGCTCTCTCTCTCTCACTCTCTCTCTCTCTCTCTCTCTCTCTCTCTCTCTCTCTCTCTCTCTCTCTCTCTCTCTCTCATGCTTGTCTCTCCATCTTCGCTATATGCTCGACTGAGGTGCTGTTGTCGTTAGCTCCTCATGCTAACCTCGTGTCTCTATGAGTCAGTGTGGAGTCATAGCTCAGTCGTGTTTGGAATGACAACACATTTCTCCCACCATGCTTCAATCTGTTCCCACTGGAGCCATTCGGTTAAGTTAAGTACACTTAACCGAAGCATCTTAGCACCCGAGCATAAAATTGAGGTAATTGAGGTATAAGACCTGAAAGTATGCGTATGTTTAGCGGGCGTTAGTCTAACACCTCAACAGTACTGTGCCACCCATCACCTACACGTCTGCTCCTCTCGCCGGCCATAGACTTGTTGAGGCTCTTCGGTTGCTAATCTGGTTAGCGGGTGGTTTGGGTGCGCAAGCGTTTTCCTGTCACATGACGTCTTGTGACGATGACTGGGGAGAGGACGCTGAACACGAGCAACTCCAAAGCTTCGCCAAAGACGACAGACTAAAGTCAGTTGGTGGCCGAACATAAAACAGTAAAAACAGAAAAGACAACTGGATGTTAGAGCTGTCAACAGAGTTCCAATCACTGTATTATTGATCACTGTGTTCTGCTTTTACTCTGATAGTTCTCGTCGATAGCTTGGTTTACACTAGGATGCCAGGCTAACTAATAAAAAGTGTGGATTAATAAAGTCTTCTTCTTCTTCTTCTTCTAACGCTTTCTGCATCAAATTTGACTCGTTTTTTCTCCCACCCTTTCTCTGTCGTTTCCGTCCCCGTTCACCTCCTCCCCCTCTCCCCTCTCCTCCCCCCTTCTTCTCCCACTCCTCCCTCCCTCCTCTCTCATGGTCCACTCTCTCCTCCTCCATCTCTGCTCCCTATTCTACTGGCCACCTCCCCATCCTCCCAGCTCTCCATGGAGGACACCACCTCCATCCTGCCTCGCCTCAAGGGGAACTCAGCCAACTCCTACGGGATCGGTGCCCTGGCCAAGTCCTCGCTGTCAGGTGTGTCAGGTGTGTGTCTGTCTGCTGCCATGGTAACTTGCCCCTCCCCCATGTTGCATCCACACGCTCCTCCGCACCAGAGGTCAGGGGTCAGGGGTCAAGCCCACCGCCTGACGGACGAGTGCTGGAGATTGGATCCAACATGGCCACCCCTGTGGATGTCCCCCTCCTCTCTATGCCAACTCCCCCCCCCCCCCCATTGAAAATCCCAATCAATCAATCAATCAATCAATCAATCAATCAATCAATCAATCAATCAATCAATCAATCAATCAATCAACCAATGTAAACATTGACACTAAAGTAAGTGGTGCTGCTTACTTTAATCTGGAAACACATCTGCACAGGAGTGTTGGGATGAGCTGTGATCATGTGGTCATCATGTGATCATCATGTGGTCATCATGTGATCATCGTGTGGTCATCATGTGATCATCATGTGGTCATCATGTGGTCATCATGTGATCATCGTGTGGTCATCATGTGATCATCGTGTGGTCATCATGTGATCATGTGGTCATCATGTGATCATCATGTGGTCATCATGTGGTCATCATGTGGTCATCATGTGATCATCATGTGGTCATCATGTGATCATCGTGTGGTCATCATGTGATCATCGTGTGGTCTTCATGTGGTCATCATGCATGAAGGTCATGGTGGTGTGTGTGTGTGTGTGTGTGTGTGTGTGTGCGCGCGTGCGTGCGTGCGTGCGTGCGTGCGTGCGTGCGTGCGTGCGTGCGTGCGCGCGTGCGCGTGTGCGTGTGTGCGTGTGTGTGTGTGTGTGTGCGTGCCTGCTCACCTGGCCAGGTGTGAGCCGCTCCATGAAGGACAAGGTGACCAAGCCCACGGCGATGGCTCAGGGCCGCGTGGCCCACATGATTGAGTGGCAGAGTTGGGGCAAACCATCGGCGGGGCCGCAGGGGGGTCCGGGCCGCAGCACCCTGCAGCAGGAGCGCCAGCGCCGTCTGGAGGACCACGCCTACAGCGACCTCAGCGACGGGGAGAAGGAGGCTCGCTTCGCCGCAGGTGAACTCATCGCGTAGCAGACAGCATCGTAAGACCTAGCATCACACTACAGTACTACCACGGTGTGTGTGTGTGTGTGTGTGTGTGTGTGTGTGTGTAGGCATCATGCAGCAGTTTGCCATCTCTGAAGCCACGCTGTTCGGCTGGAACTCTATGGACGGGGATAGCCTGGGGGCGGAGTCTAACCGCGGCAGCACCGCCCATCTTAGTGAGGTCAACCAGGACAGCATCACCAGCAGAGGTACTGGACCACTAACATGGCCGCTACACCGCAACTTCACACCCTCAACCCCAGTCATCATGGAAGCCAATCACAGTGTCGCTAGTGCTAGCGTACCTGTAGTCCACGTACCTGGTTGTCCGAAAACGTCTGCAGGTGGCAGGACTGTGAGCTGTATCTGAAGTCTGAGGTGTAGAGTGTGAACAGGAAGGGAGACAGGACTGTGCCCTGAGGTGCTCCCGTGTTGCTCATTATAGTGTCCGACATGTTGCTCTGCAGCCTCACATACTGTGGCCGACCTGTGAGGTAGTTGATAAGGACTCCTCCCCCTAGAGGTTAAACACTAGTGGACTCCTCCCCCTAGAGGGAGGAAGTCTAGAGGAGACCCCTAGAGGTCAAACACGTGCTACTGCAGGTTGGTATACTATAACATGATGTACTATAACATGATGCTCAGCACCATGTTATCCTGTCCTGTCAGACCCAGGGTTACACCAATCCTCAGCAGAGGTCTGGCCTCACACCTACGTCTCCCAGGGCCTGTACTGCCTCTCCTCCTCCGACGCGTGGGAGCCAATCAGCAGCCAGCCCTCGGGCGTGGCCTCGCCCGCCGCCGGCTCCTTCATCATGGCCCCCGGTGAGTCAACTCAACTTTATTAGTTCTGAATCACACTAACTGTTAATCACACTAACAGTCTGCGCGGTGTTTCAGGTGGCAGCATCGGGGGAGGAGCTACGCCCGGGGAGGGGTTTGACGGCTACCTCCACCAGAACCAGTTGCACCACCAGTACCAGCTGCATCAGTACCACAACCAGCAACTCCTGCAGTACCAGCAACAGGTCTGCAGTACTAATACACAGTACCGGCAGGTGACACAGGTTACGTGGTACAAATACACAGTACTGGGTCGAAAGTAACCCCGCCCCCCATTCCTCCCCTCTCTCCTCCCTCCCCCAGTCTATGGACCCCAGACTCCACAGTGCCTCCCACTCTCTGCAGGCCACGCCCAACAGCACCATCCACAGCCTGGGCCCGCCCACCCATCCCCGCCTGGCCGACCTGTGGGGAGGAGCTCAGCTGGATGCACACCAGGTAACACACCTGTTGATGTCACTTCCTCTCCCTGAGTTTCTGTGATGCATTTCCTGGTCTGGACTTGGTGATGCAATCACAGCTGTTTGTCTGTTGTATTAGCCTGTACCTGCCTACAGGTGGACTAGTGATGTATTAGCCTGTACCTGCCTACAGGTGGACTAGTGATGTATTAGCCTGTACCTGCCTACAGGTGGACTAGTGATGTATTAACCTGTACCTGCCTACAGGTGGACTAGTGATGTATTAACCTGTACCTGCCTACAGGTGGACTAGTGATGTATTAGCCTGTACCTGCCTACAGGTGGACTAGTGATGTATTAACCTGTACCTGCCTACAGGTGGACTAGTGATGTATTAACCTGTACCTGCCTACAGGTGGACTAGTGATGTATTAACCTGTACCTGCCTACAGGTGGACTAGTGATGTATTAACCTGTACCTGCCTACAGGTGGACTAGTGATGTATTAGCCTGTACCTGCCTACAGGTGGACTAGTGATGTATTAACCTGTACCTGCCTACAGGTGGACTAGTGATGTATTAACCTGTACCTGCCTACAGGTGGACTAGTGATGTATTAACCTGTACCTGCCTACAGGTGGACTAGTGATGTATTAACCTGTACCTGCCTACAGGTGGACTAGTGATGTATTAACCTGTACCTGCCTACAGGTGGACTAGTGATGTATTAGCCTGTACCTGCCTACAGGTGGACTAGTGATGTATTAACCTGTACCTGCCTACAGGTGGACTAGTGATGTATTAGCCTGTACCTGCCTACAGGTGGACTAGTGATGTATTAACCTGTACCTGCCTACAGGTGGACTAGTGATGTATTAACCTGTACCTGCCTACAGGTGGACTAGTGATGTATTAACCTGTACCTGCCTACAGGTGGACTAGTGATGTATTAACCTGTACCTGCCTACAGGTGGACTAGTGATGTATTAGCCTGTACCTGCCTACAGGTGGACTAGTGATGTATTAACCTGTACCTGCCTACAGGTGGACTAGTGATGTATTAGCCTGTACCTGCCTACAGGTGGACTAGTGATGTATTAACCTGTACCTGCCTACAGGTGGACTAGTGATGTATTAACCTGTACCTGCCTACAGGTGGACTAGTGATGTATTAACCTGTACCTGCCTACAGGCGGAGCTTGTTGGACACCTGAGTGGGCAGATGGCTGATGGCATGCTTGGGGGCGTGGTCGGGGTGGAGACGGTGGGGGAGGAGCCAGAAGGCTTCACAGAACAGCAGGAGGAGGAAGAGGAGGACGTGACGAAGGTGAGTCATCAGCAACAATGTCCACAAATCGCCACTCTAGGGTGTTGGGTTGTGGTCATACTTGCAGACCATGATGTTACTTCCCGTTTCCTGCCAGGTGGAGGACGTGACGTTAACCCTGGAGCCAGTAGGGGTACAGCCCAGCAGCCCAGGAACGCCCTCCCCCTCCTCCTCCTGGATGGGGTGTCGACTCCAGGCTCTCGACAAGATGGAGGTGGATGCTGCGGTGGTCGCTGTGACGACTGATTGAGCGAGACGTGTCACCATCAGACAGAGATCGACAGAGACCGTCACAGGAAGGACTTTGTGACAGTGCAGTAATCAACCAATGATGTGGACCCCCTTCCCTGACTCCTCCCCCTCCCCTGTCGCCGCTCTGTTCTGAGGGCTTCAGGAGGTCTGGAGGTGTTTCTGTGTCGGTGTGACGTGCTAAGGATGGAGAGAATGAGAGACTAGACTCACCTCTGTTATTAAATGGACCAATCACCTGTCTGGACCTTCTGAATGGACCAATCAGCTGTCTGAACCTTCTGAATGGACCAATCAGCTGTCTGAACCTTCTGTATGGACCAATCAGCTGTATGAACCTTCTGTATGGACCAATCAGCTGTATGAACCTTCTGAGTGGACCAATCACCTGTCTGGACCTTCTGTATGGACCAATCAGCTGTATGAACCTTCTGTATGGACCAATCACCTGTCTGGACCTTCTGGACGGACCAGTCAGCTGTCTGGGCCTACTGGACGGGCCAATCACACGTCTGGACTTTTTGAATGGACCAATCACCTGTCTGGACCGTCTGGGTGGACCAATAATCTGTCGGGACATTCTGAATGGACCAATCACCTGTCTGGACCTTCTGGACGGACCAGTCAGCTGGCTGGACCTTCTGAACACAGCCGCTGGAAGAAGAACTTCTGATGGTTATTCAAATTGATGGATGGATGGATGAATTCCTGTTGAAAAAGGGAAGGGCGTGAGAATAAGATTCCCAGAGAACTGAAACCGATTGTTTGCCTTCTAATCGATCTGCCAGGATGAAGGACCGAGGCTTGTCTTCGTACTGCCGCATCTCGACCGGGAACGTGTTGTTGTTCTGCGGTCTGTCTACAGAACGACGGATCAGCATATATCGATAACCTTCGGTGCCGTAGAAAACCATTGATGTCTAAAAACACACTGAAAGGTTTTCTGACGTGGTAAACTGGTAAACTCCACCCACCTGGCACAGGGTGGAGGACAAATCAAACGGGAGCGACCAAACTCCTGCATGACCTCGTCCGTAGAACAAAACCACACAAACAACAACGTATTCAATCCATTTTTTAATAAAACATTTTGGCCTTAACCATTTTTGTATGCCAAATAATGTCAAATACATGAATCTTGGTGGGTTTTCTGTCAGACAGTGCCAGATACTTAGGAAAGTTAGGAGTATAATCTTTTAAAAGTCACGTGATTTGATGTGAAGGTGATAAAAGCTAAATGACACCGAGTGCAGAGAGAGAGAGCGACACACGAAGTTCAGGCATCAGCGGAGCTCAACTTAGTCCATCCCGTCCACACATCCTGGTTCATCCCGGTCGCTTAGCAACAAGGGATGAGACCCTGAGCACGTCTGTTTTGTCGGGCGCTGGACGTGTCAGCAGCGTTACCATGGAAACAACATGGCCATGAAGTGATGTGTTGCCCGCTGCATAGAAGGTATCCATCAGAGGGGGGCGATGCCAATGACCTCAGACACACTGCAAGAGGCTCTACCCACAGGGCCTCACAATTACCCACAGGGCCTCACAACTACTCACAGGGCCTCACAACTACTCACAGGGCCTCACAACTACTCACAGGGCCTCACAACTACCACAGGGCCTCACAATTACCCACAGGGCCTCACAACTACTCACAGGGCCTCACAACTACTCACAGGGCCTCACAACTACCCACAGGGCCTCACAATTACCCACAGGGCCTCACAATTACCCACAGGGCCTCACAACTACTCACAGGGCCTCACAACTACCCACAGGGCCTCACAACTACTCACAGGGCCTCACAATTACCCACAGGGCCTCACAACTACCCACAGGGCCTCACAGCCTCAGCATTACCCACAGGGCCTCAGCATTACCCACAGGGCCTCATAATTACCCACAGTGGCTCACAATCATCAGCTCATCAACTGTCCTGTTTAACTCTTATTTTGGAAAATCCGAAGCACACAAATTTTCACAACAGAGACACCTTCCAGTCTCAACACCTCGTTAACCTCAGAACCCGACCAGGTTCGGGGGCATGTGGAGAGGGGCGGAGCTACCTTGTGTAAAGAAGTCCTCTCCACCAGCTGGAAGGGGGAGGGGGCAATTCAGTCATGGTCCAAGTTCCACCGTTTGTCCATCTCCCACGCTTTGATCTGTGGAGACAAGGTCAAGGGTCAGGGTCAAAGGTTATGGAGAGAGAGAGCAATGGAGAGAGAGATTGAGGTAGAGATAAAGATAAAGATAGAACGAGATAGATTGCAATTGACAGAATGAGAGAGATGGGCGTAGAGATATATCTCTATGGTCCACAGACAAATGCACAGACAAGACAATGAGATGGAGACGTGAATTTTCCCCCAAACAATAATACTTAGGGATTGTCGTGCGGCGGTAGATGAACGGGGGAGAGGACCCAAACGCAGGCAACAAAGTAACTTAAAGGATCTTTAATAACTAATATAACTAAGAACACCGGCATACAAACATCTGAACTTCCAGGCTGGAAACATGGAACACGACTAACGACCAACCTGACCGAGAACCCCAGATTGGGGCAGGTCTCGACGGGGAGACTAACAGGGAGTCAACTAACCAAAAGCAGACTCAGGGAACTATGAATGAACAGATACACCGGAACATGCAACTACAAACCAAAGCAATGAACAGAATACGATAGCAACACAGCAACGCTCTGCTGCCACCTGCAGGCCGGCCGACGACAGTGCTGCACTACAGAAATGCACTATAACAATGAAATCATAATTATACAACAAATAATACAAATGAAGTAATACCCTCTGACTCTCTGACCCTCTGACTCTCTGACCCTCTGACTCTCTGACTCTCTGACTCTCTGACCCTCTGACTCTCTGACCCTCTGACTCTCTGACCCTCTGACTCTCTGACTCTCTGACCCTCTGACCTCTCTGACCCTCTGACTCTCTGACTCTCTGACCCTCTGACTCTCTGACCCTCTGACTCTCTGACTCTCTGACTCTCTGACCCTCTGACTCTCTGACCCTCTGACTCTCTGACTCTCTGACCCTCTGACTCTCTGACTCTCTGACTCTCTGACCCTCTGACTCTCTGACTCTCTGACCCTCTGACCCTCTGACTCTCTGACCCTCTGACCCTCTGACTCTCTGACCCTCTGACTCTCTGACCCTCTGACTCTCTGACCCTCTGACTCTCTGACCCTCTGACCCTCTGACTCTCTGACCCTCTGACCCTCTGACTCTCTGACCCTCTGACTCTCTGACTCTCTGACCCTCTGACCCTCTGACTCTCTGACTCTCTGACCCTCTGACCCTCTGACCCTCTGACCCTCTGACCCTCTGACTCTCTGACCCTCTGACTCTCTGACCCTCTGACCCTCTGACCCTCTGACTCTCTGACCCTCTGACTCTCTGACCCTCTGACTCTCTGACTCTCTGACCCTCTGACTCTCTGACCTCTGACTCTCTGACCCTCTGACTCTCTGACCCTCTGACTCTCTGACCCTCTGACTCTCTGACCCTCTGACTCTCTGACTCTCTGACTCTCTGACCCTCTGACTCTCTGACTCTCTGACTCTCTGACCCTCTGACTCTCTGACCCTCAATACTTAGGGATTGTCGTGCGGCGGTAAAGATGAACGGGGGAGAGGACCCAAACGCAGGCAACAAAGTAACTTAAAGGATCTTTAATAACTAATAGAACTAAGAACACCGCCATACAAACATCTGAACTTCCAGGCTGGAAACATGGAACACGACTAACGACCAACCTGACGGAGAACCCCAGACTGGGGCAGGTCTCGACGGGGAGACTAACAGGGAGTCAACTAACCAAAAGCAGACTCAGGGAACTATGAATGAACAGATACACCGGAACATGCAAGTACAAACCAAAGCAATGAACAGAATACGATAGCAACACAGCAACGCTCTGCTGCCACCTGCAGGCCGGCCGACGACAGTGCTGCACGACAGAAATGCACTATAACAATGAAATCATAATTATACAACAAATAATACAAATGAAGTAATACCCTCTGACTCTCTGACCCTCTGACTCTCTGACCCTCTGACTCTCTGACCCTCTGACTCTCTGACCCTCTGACTCTCTGACTCTCTGACTCTCTGACTCTCTGACCCTCTGACTCTCTGACTCTCTGACTCTCTGACTCTCTGACCCTCTGACTCTCTGACTCTCTGACTCTCTGACCCTCTGACTCTCTGACCCTCTGACTCTCTGACCCTCTGACTCTCTGACTCTCTGACCCTCTGACTCTCTGACCCTCTGACCCTCTGACTCTCTGACTCTCTGACTCTCTGACTCTCTGACCCTCTGACTCTCTGACCCTCTAACTCTCTGACTCTCTCACTCTCTGACCCTCTGACCCTCTGACTCTCTGACTCTCTGACCCTCTGACTCTCTGACTCTCTGACTCTCTGACTCTCTGACCCTCTGACTCTCTGACCCTCTGACTCTCTGACCCTCTGACCCTCTGACTCTCTGACCCTCTGACTCTCTGACCCTCTGACCCTCTGACTCTCTCACTCTCTGACCCTCTGACTCTCTGACCCTCTGACTCTCTCACTCTCTGACCCTCTGACCCTCTGACTCTCTGACTCTCTGACCCTCTGACCCTCTGACCCTCTGACTCTCTGACTCTCTGACCCTCTGACCCTCTGACCGTCTGACCGTCTGACCCTCTGACTCTCTGACCCTCTGACTCTCTGACCCTCTGACCCTCTGACCCTCTGACTCTCTGACCCTCTGACCGTCTGACCGTCTGACTCTCTGACCCTCTGACCCTCTGACTCTCTGACCCTCTGACCGTCTGACTCTCTGACCCTCTGACCCTCTGACCCTCTGACTCTCTGACCCTCTGACCGTCTGACTCTCTGACCCTCTGACCCTCTGACCCTCTGACTCTCTGACCCTCTGACCCTCTGACTCTCTGACCCTCTGACCCTCTGACCCTCTGACCCTCTGACCCTCTGACTCTCTGACCCTCTGACCCTCTGACCCTCTGACTCTCTGACCCTCTGACCCTCTGACTCTCTGACCCTCTGACCCTCTGACTCTCTGACCCTCTGACTCTCTGACCCTCTGACCCTCTGACCCTCTGACTCTCTGACTCTCTGACCCTCTGACCCTCTGACTCTCTGACCCTCTGACCCTCTGACTCTCTGACCCTCTGACTCTCTGACCCTCTGACCCTCTGACCCTCTGACTCTCTGACCCTCTGACTCTCTGACCCTCTGACTCTCTGACCCTCTGACTCTCTGACTCTCTGACTCTCTGACCCTCAGACCCTCTGACTCTCTCAGATCATCACTGGCTCCTCATCCTGATGCAGTGGTTACCATGGCAACCTAATTCTATTCTTTGAGAGAGATATTCTCACCAAGACTCGACATACAGACGTGCAGACGTACAGACGTACAGACGTACTGACGTACTGACGTACAGACGTACAGACGTACTGACGTACAGACGTGCAGACGTACTGACGTACAGACGTACAGACGTACAGACGTACAGACGTGCAGACGTACTGACGTACAGACGTGCAGACGTACTGACGTACAGACGTACAGACGTACTGACGTACAGACGTGCAGACGTACTGACGTACAGACGTACAGACGTGCAGACGTACAGACGTGCAGACGTACTGACGTACAGACGTACAGACGTGCAGACGTACAGACGTACAGACGTACTGACGTACTGACGTACTGACGTACAGACGTACAGACGTACTGACGTACAGACGTACAGACGTACAGACGTACAGACGTGCTGACGTGCTGACGTACAGACGTACAGACGTACAGACGTACAGACGTACTGACGTACAGACGTACAGACGTACAGACGTACTGACGTACTGACGTACTGACGTACTGACGTACTGACGTACAGACGTACAGACGTACTGACGTACAGACGTACAGACGTACTGACGTACTGACGTACAGACGTACTGACGTACAGACGTACAGACGTACTGACGTACAGACGTACTGACGTACAGACGTACAGACGTACAGACGTACAGACGTACTGACGTACAGACGTACTGACGTACAGACGTACTGACGTGCAGACGTGCAGACGTACAGACGTACAGACGTACAGACGTGCTGACGTGCTGACGTACAGACGTACAGACGTACTGACGTACAGACGTACAGACGTACTGACGTACAGACGTACAGACGTACAGACGTACAGACGTACAGACGTACAGACGTACAGACGTACAGACGTACAGACGTACAGACGTACTGACTGTGATTGAGAGAGAGAGACGGTGGTTATCAGTGGGCGCTACAGTTGAGATTAAACTTTTATTTCTCCTCCTCCTCCTCTTCCTCCTACCACATACCATATAGCTCCCATATGGCTTTATAATTATCATGATAAAATTAGCATTTGTATATAGATGTCAATGTTACATATTCATATGATTTCACATATTCATAGCCCTGTCTCACTTCTTACATATGTAATAGTTTTATTCAAAATCTTGACATACTTACAATATTCATAATTACATATATTTGTCTGATTAATTAGTTGATCATGTTGGCTTCAACACAACGAGCCTGGTTCATCTCACACACACACACACACACACACACACACACACACACACACACACACACACACACACACACACACACTCTCTTACACGCAGGATACAGAACACATGTAATATGAAACATGACATATATTTGGCCGACTATCGTGAGGATCAAACAGAATCACGGTTTTAAATACGCAATTATAAATATATTTAAATAACCTGATGACATCATCTCAGCATTGGATTTCTCGAGGGACACAGGAAGCCATTTTGATGCCGGTCCGGCTACCATGACAACGGGTTCTGAGGAGGGTGTGCTCAAACAGGTCCTCAGTAAAGAGCCACCCGTTTACATATTATCATGTCAAGGAATGAAGTGATCCAACCCAATGGCAATTAAAAACATCCCAACATAATCCAACAACAACCAAATATGGCCTCCAAATGAGTACAAAAAATAGACAAAGAACCTTGGGTTGTAAAAATGTAGAAACAAAGGTGCTGCTAGTTGTGCTACGTTGAAGTCGTCCTGAGCGGTGAAGGGGGATCAGCGGTCTGCAGACAAGCTAGGGACTTAGCTCCCGCTAAGCCTCCCCTGCTAAGCTAGCTAAGTCCATGTTTGCCTTGGAGATCACGGTCGCGGCCGCGCGTCTGACCTGAGCTGCTGAGGTCAGCCGGCGACGCGGCGAGGCGTCCAGATCCTTCCGGAACGCGACCGCAGTGCTCCACGTCGGTCACCACAACACACACCTCGCCGCTCAGCCCGACACTAACGCTAGCTCACAACGCCAGCATATGATGTACTCGTCTCAGATACTCATGCTACACAGGATGCCAACATCTCAGGGTTCAAAGGTGACCCAGAAAAGAACCACCTTTCCAGAGCGTCGATGTGCAGAACCCTGGAGGACGTGGATATTAACGGTTGTCTTTGACACTCCAGCTGACAGCGGGCAGGCAGAAGTCAGCCCTCGGCTGAAGTTTAGTTTAGTTGCACTCAGTGCCAAGAAAGATAACATGTCTCGCTAATGCAGTTAGCACGGCTCCATTTTGAGGAAGAGAATCCTCTTAGGTGCTTTGGACCTTCTTAAGCCTCTCCATCACCGAGCCAAGCAGAGGAGGATTCTGGGAGGTTCTAGGAACCGCTTTGGGATGACAGCTAACCCACCACAACACTGGACAAAGACCCATTGTTAGCCGTGTGGCGCTAACACAGTCTCTAACCAGAAACATCCCATGGCAACGCTTCCTCCGTCTCCACGGCAACGTGACATTCCACCCCAGCCACATGAAAAACACCACAACCCTCCTTCCCCCGAGGCTCCTGGGAGATGTAGTCCGGGGGGCGTGTCTGTAGTTGTAGTTCTCTAGTGGCAGGCCTGGAAGGGCTGGTGGGCGACGCCCCCGTACAGCTCCAGGGTAGCCTGGGACCAGGACAGGATGTCCCCGGTCAGGTGGGCCTCACAGCTGGCCTGGCCGGACACCTCCCCGGGGGACAGCACCCGGGACCAGAACTGGAGGTCTGACACGTCTCCCACCAGGGACTGGCTGGCGTCAAAACCGCCCCCCACTGAGTCCTGGGGGACACAACACACACACACACACACACACACACACACACACACACACACACACACACACACACACACACACACACACACACACACACACACACACACACACACACACACACACACACACACACACACACAGTCATGCGGACAGACAGACAGATGAGGAGAGAGACAGACAGATGTGGGGACAGACAGATGAGGGGACAGACAGACAGACAGATGAGGGGACAGCCAGCCAGACAGATGAGGAGACAGTCAGACAGTTGAAGAGACAGACAGACAGACAGATGAGGAGACAGACAGACGAGGAGACCCACCTGCTCCTGGCCGAGGAGGAAGGTTCCCCCTGCCCTGACCGGGCGCCATGCAGACAGGTTCTCCCCAGAGCCCTCCCTCCGGCCGTCCAGGTAGGCCTCCCAGGCCCCGCCGCGGGTCGACCACGTCACACACACATGGTGCCACTTCCTGTCTGTCAGCCTCAAGGGCAGCTTCACCGCCTGGACAGACAGACAGGCACATTGATAGACAGACAGACAGACAGACAGTCAGGTCTGTCTGTGGGGAACCTTTTGCTTCCTGAAAAGTAGTTCCTGGGACTAAAAGTGTGGCTTTAGTTCTACTTGACTGGACACCATGGTACTGCAGGGCTGGTACTGTGTGGAGGGACTGACATCCTGGAAGCAGCCCGGCTGACTAAGTGCTTAACTCAATTGGTCAAAGTCTGTGTAGATGACGTAGTCTCCTGGAATTAAGATCTTGAGTTCATATGGAATCTCTGGATCATCTGGATCAGGCCCAGACCTCTGGACAAAGACCAGACCTCTGGACCAGTACCAGACCTCTGGACAAGACCTCTGGACCAGACCTCTGGACCAGACCTCTGGACAAAGACCAGACCTCTGGACAAGACCTCTAGACCAGACCTCTGGACCAGATCTCTGGACCAGTAACCAGACCTCTGGACGAGACCTCTGGACCAGACCTCTGGACCAAGAACAGACCTCTGGACCAGATCTCTAGACCAAGACCAGACCTCTGGACCAGACCTCTTACATCACAGAGAGAAGATCGACAGGAACATGGAGAGGAACCCAACTGGCACTGGTACCTTGTCGTCGACCAGCAGCTCCATGGGATTACTGCCCCACTCGATGAGGACCAGCTCGTTGGCCTGGCCCGGTACGGCGTAGGAGAAGGGGGTCCCGAGACCCTGGCCCCCCTGCACCCCTGGGCCCCCCCGGAGCCACAGGCAGATGGTGAGGGCGAAGATCTCCTTCAGCACGGGGGTCCTCATCCGGGCGTGCATGTAGTTGGTCCGCATGGGGAAGCTGATCTGGAAGGTGTCTGGGTTCTTCAGGGGCGTCTTGCTGTGGGTCACTGGGAGACAGAGGGCCGGTCGAGACGTTAGTTGGTCTCTTCACAGACTAGAGAAATCGTCTAGGAGACCATTAAGAGCAACATCTCTCCTTTTACGACTGAACTCAAACAGCAAGACAAAGTCAGACCAGACTAGTATACACCATTACCAGGCTCTGGGCTCCGGTGGTTAAGGAGGCTGAGAATCGTGTCCAGCTTGCCGGGGCCCACGACCCCATGGGGGCGGTCGTCATGGTGACCAGAGCTGTGGTGGTCGTTGCGGTGACCAGAGCTGCGGTGGTCGTCGCGGTGACCAGAGCTGCGGTGGTCGTCGCGGTGATCAACATGGGCACCGTATCGATGATCGTCATGGCGACCAGGTCCACGGTGGTCGGTGTGGTGTTCGTTGCCATGGTGACTTCGGCCGTAATGCCAGCCATAGTGGTGGTCATATGGCCGGCTGGGGAGGGTATATCTGTGGTTGTTGTTGGAACTAGTGGGGTGGCTGTTGTGGTGGTCGTCATGGTGATTGTCATTGTGGCCTGTACTATCGTGGTGGTCGTCATGACGACCATTGTCGTGGTGGTCGTCGTGGTGATCACCGTGGTGACCGCTGCCGTGGTGGTCGTTATGGTATGGTCTGTAGTGGTTGTGAAGTTGTTCCTCCAGAGCGGTGATCTTCCTCTTCAGGAGGTCCCTCAGAGAGCTGGAGTAGGAGCTGGACGAGTTCCTGGCCTGGGCACACAAAGAACAGAGTCCAGGTTGTCCTGACATCTTAGCACTGACAGGTAGCTTAGCTGGGTCAGCGTTAATCGACTTAGATGTGTTCCTGTTGGGGCAGCTGACCAATCACGTCCCTTGGATGTGATTGGTCTCCGGGGACAACATCACAATCATGAGGACTGTGTGTGTGTGTGTGTGTGTGTGTGTGTGTTTCACTGGGGAAGCTTGTGAACTTTAATGACGCAAGAAGTGACCCTGATTAAGTCAACCCTTTGATAAGCTTTCGTCTCTTCCCTTCTCTGTCGTTCACCCTTCCAGACCATTCCTTCCTGAACATGCCGTCCATAACATTCCCACCATCATCACTACATTGTCTACCTAGTGACTGAACCACCGGAGGACCAGCAGACCACGACACCTGAGACCAGCTATGGGCTCTCACCTGCAGGTTCTCCAGTCTCTCCTTCAGTGTTTGCAGGGTCTTGGCCGTCTGGTCAGCGGAGAAGGAGCTGGGCTCGCTGTGGGACAGACCCTTCCTGTGATGGGGGTCCGGGTGGTGGAGGGGGGGGTTCAGGGTGGGGTGGGTGGGGTCAGGGTGGTGGCGGGTCAGGGTTGGGTAGGGGTGTGGGGTCAGGTGATGGGGTCAGGTGGTGGGGGTCAGGGTGGGGTCAGGTGGGGGGGTCAGGGTGTGGGGGTCAGGGTGGTGGGGGTCAGGGTGATGGAGGGGGTCCGGGTGGTGGGGGTCAGGGTGGTGGGGGTCAGGGTGGCGGGGGTCAGGGTGGTGGTGGGGGTCAGGGTGGCGGGGGTCAGGGTGGTGACCCCCGTAGGGGTAGTGGTGGTCATTGCCATGGTAGGGCCCATGGTGGGCCCCGGGGCCATGGTAACTGCGGTGATCACTGTGACCGTTGTCGTGGTGACCATTGTCATGGTGACCGTTGTCATGGTGACCTGTTGTTGAGAGACAGGGAAGCAGAATGTATGTTTATTGGCAACGATAATCCTAATTATTGGGTTTGTTGCGATGCGTGAACTGCGTGAGCTAGCATGAATGAAAGAATGACATCATCGCGGCCCTTGCATGCGGTTCACCCTACGCTACGCTAAAGATGCTAACCTGTGTTGTGGTGTCCTCCGAAACCCTCGCACAGCGTTAGCTTAGCGGTTATCTCCCGGATAGTCTCCCGTTGGTCCAGGATCACCTCCTTCTGCCTCACCAGGCTCTCTCGGAGGTGCAGGATGGTAGCCTTGGCCTCCTCCGACAGCACGGCGCGGCGGCTGCTGCCGTTGTGTCCGCCGCCGCCGTGACCTCCGGCCCCGCGGGGCGCGCTGGGCGGGGAGTAGCAGCTGGGGTCGGCCTCCGGCGGGATGGGGGTACACACCAGCTTGGGGCTGACGGCGTAGTCATACTCCAGACCGTCCGGCTGGCTGGCGGACGCCACGCCGCGGGACAGCAGCACGCAGAGGAGGACCGAGGACATCGGGGACGGAGGCCAGAGAACACGGCCTCCTGGCACGCCGGGCCCCCCGCTTGGGTTCAGGGGCCCTGGCCGCGGCCATGGTGGGCTCCCGGTCTCACGAGGGCTGTGCAGGGCGCTCAGTGTCGCCGCGGCGTTGAGCAGAGTTGAGTTGCAGATGAGTGGAAGTGGTGGAGGTGAAACATCTCAGCAGGAAGCTCCACTGGCGGGTTCCTCCCTCCTCTGGGGGACAATCACAGAAGTCCTGGACTCCAGGAGAGACACACAGTTGCCAAGGCAGTTAGACGCTCATCTTGTAGCTGTGCGATCACACCAGGTGTTCCGGCTGGCCGTGGGTATGCCCGGAGACAGCCGCCCTCGCTGGGAAAGGGAGGGAGATTCACCGCTTGGACGATGAGGTGATCCCTCTGGACCTGCTGTCCCGGACAGCAGAGCAAATCCCTTTAGGAGTCCCAGTAGGATCGACTAGAAGAAGCAGAGGAGAACACAGTCTGTTGGGGTTACAACTGAACCATCAACATAACCTGTTGAAGAAGGCCAGGCGTGTACTTTTCACCAAAGTTCACGGTGTTTTAATGAGATATTATTATACATCAACCAGGACTTCAATAAATAAATCATGTGAATATGAATCAGCCACTGGGATCCAAAGCGATTGAAATCACATTCTTATTCAGATTTCTGCAGCCCCCTACCGTAGACCACGTCAATGAGAGAGTTAGAGAACCTACATGCTAGACGGTCACCTGGTTGTTGAACTCTAATCGACATCCATGTTGTGTTTCTAGTTTACAGAACAACCAATAGCATCGCAGGAAACCAAACTAAACACTTCCTGTGCCGATGTGACGTCCTGACAAGATGATAGACTAATGGGATTGGTGGATTGAACACGGATCAGCTAGACACACACACACACACACACACACACACACACACACACACACACACACACACACACACACACACACACACACACACACACACACACACACACACACACACACACACACACACACACTCTCCAACTTCTGTTGTCACATGTGCTCAAAGTAAACTGTTCTGGTTCCGTTTCTCCATCTTTTATCTCAGGACCGCTGCAGCGTGTCAGTGGCTCTGCTGAGAAGGTGATCGGCTGCAACCTGCCGTCTCTCTCCGGGACCTGCACGCCTCCACGACCCTGAGGCCAGCAGGTCAGGTTGTGGTTGACCCCTCCCACCCTGGACATGAACTCTGTGAGTCTCTCCCCTCCACGTCACGCTCAGTAGAAGGCATCTCCAGTCCCTCAGAATGGTGTGGTGACCTGAAAGCTGAGATGTCCATCACAGGAAGCATGTGGAGAACACATGTGGTCTCCGGTCCACGGAGCTCCCACCTCCCTCCCGCAGGAGCTAGCAAACCTCCGCTGCATCCCCACAGACCGCCGCTTATTACCACACATTAAACACACAGATGTTCCCCCGTTATGAGGAGGACATCCGCGGAGTCTGCAGCGATCTCCCTGGACACGGGGTCCTGCTGGTTAGGTAGCTCGTTGCTGAGCACCCCGTCCTGACAGAAACGTACCACCAAGTCACGAGAAGAGATGTGACGCGCTGTAGCCTGACCCCCCGCGGAGGCTGACCCCCCGCGGAGCCTGACCCCCCGCGGAGCCTGACCCCCCCGCGGAGCCTGACCCCCCACGGAGCCTGACCCCCCCACAGAGCCTGACCCCCCGCGGAGCCTGACCCCCCCACAGAGCCTGACCCCCCGCGGAGGCCTGACCCCCCAGCCTGACCCCCCGCGGAGCCTGACCCCCCGCGGAGCCTGACCCCCCGCGGAGCCTGACCCCCCGCGGAGCCTGACCCCCCGCGGAGCCTGACCCCCCACGGAGCCTGACCCCCCCGCGGAGCCTGACCCCCCACGGAGCCTGACCCCCCCGCGGAGCTGACCCTGGAAGCCATCCA
>PIJE02002846.1:0-34142 GCA_002895965.2 Coryphaenoides rupestris | reverse complement strand
AAATGCTCTACCTTTCCGTCCACACACGTCCTGCCACACTGACGCATGAAAGCGCACACACACACACACACACGCATGAAAGCGCACACACACACACACACGTTGACACACACACACACAAAACACACATTTATAGCCAGCTAAGCACAGCTGTAAATACACTGAGAACCAACACTTACTGACACACTCTGAGGTGTGTGTGTGTGTGTGTGTGTCAAGGTTATTATAGTTTTGCATTTTTCATTAGTTTTTATTTTTATTTCGTTTTGACTTTTTGTTTTCAATTTCAGTTTAGTTTTAATTAGTTTT
This sequence comes from Coryphaenoides rupestris, assembly GCA_002895965.2. Lineage (NCBI taxonomy): Eukaryota > Metazoa > Chordata > Actinopteri > Gadiformes > Macrouridae > Coryphaenoides > Coryphaenoides rupestris. The sequence goes on along the minus strand of PIJE02002846.1, from coordinate 33,833 downwards.
TAAAGCGGGTTTGCTAGTTTAGTTTAGTTTTTATTTTTTGAAAATGCTTAGTTTGAGTTTAGTTTTTATTAGTTTCAGTATTAGTTTTAGTCTTTACCGCGGAACGCAACAGACCAAGGGGGGGCCAGTCAGGGAAGCTTCATTTTTTGCTTGCAAAACAACATGCTCAAAATGAATAGTAGATACTGTAGTATATACAGTATGTGTGCATTATGTAGGGTATGGGGAGACAGGGCTGCTGAGCCTGAAGCTGCATCAGGGGCAGGGACAACTGATTTATTATGAATAGCTTGCTAAAAGTTTGCCTGCATTGATTAAATGTCGACTAAAAGAAGAGCGAAATGTAAATACTCAAGCAGCACCCACACATTTGAGACAAGCGCAGTAACACAAAAAAGTAACCAACACAATAGTCCAGCCATACCATAGAAAATGACTGACAGTAATATGTAGCCTAGGTTATGTAAAAAAAAACTGACTTACATGCATGCGTGTTAGTTTCGCTAATGGCGCCGTGTACTTGAACCAACTCAACTTTTATTCAAAATATAATTCAGTTGCTTCATTTTACACATTGTTGCATTTAACTTAGCTGTTCTCCTCTCTTGTGTGTGTGTGTGTGTGTGTGTGTGTGCGCGCGCCTGCCTGCGTGTGTGTGTGTGTGTGTGTGTATCAGTGTGTGTGTGCGTATATGTCTGTGTGTGTATCAGCATGTGTTTGTGTGTGTGTGTGTGTGTGTGTGTGTGTGTGTGTGGGTGTGTGTGCGTATCAGCATGTGTGTGTCTGTGCCTACCTGTGTGTGTTTGTGTTTTATTGATACAGGTGACAGGTGTGTGTCCTTCCACACCACCAGCGGGCCAGTGCTCTGTGGTATATCCCATTAGCACCACGGTAACGCTGTGACGGTGTACAGTACACAACACCAGCCAGGCTGCTGCTGATGTCAGGACTTCATTCACTGACTCCTGGATCCTGGAGCCAGGGCAGGGAACCACGTCACCACCGCCGCCTACGCAGAGAGAGCAAATATTGACAGAGACAAACATTGTGACACATATTGCAAACGGAAGTGTAGCGCTCGCGTCTCCACTAGTAATTATCATTTTTGTGTCTGCACTGGTGTCAGGTCTTGTTCAAAATAAATAGAATTATAAAAAGTGTCTACAGGAATGAGGCAGAATACGTTGGGTAACCTTGATGCTTGGTGGACGATGAGTTCTATTCTGGCTCTCCAACAGAAATACGGCATAACCGTAATATTTATGGACAGAACTTTCGCTTGCCTAGACCCTCGACCTCATATTTATATACTTCTTCGTCCGGCTTTTAATCTTCCTCTGTGCAGCATGTTAACGGTGCCTGACCTGGCTGGGGGTACAACGGGAAGATAACTGATGACATGAAATGCTAGGAGTGGAGTGGAGTGGGGCTCGGCCTGGTCATATTAACCCAGTTAATTTGCCATGAAGCGCAAGCAAAAAACGGGGGTATTATTTACTTATTAAGTAAATGATGTACTGATATAAAGACGAGAAGACCAGAAGCAACGGGGATCCTAATGTGCTGGTGGTGTCTTTTCAAAAAAATAAACCACAGCAGCCAATAATCATCATCATCATTGTGCAGTGAACTCAAACCTTCACCTGAGTCCTTTGAGCCGGTGACAGGATGACAGATGAAGTTGGTCAGACGTTGCCAACGGAGCATTTCCTGGAGAAAATATGCACACACACGCACACATGACGAGAATATTACATAAATAAACTCCATTCTTCAGCAGCAGAACAGCAGAGAAAGGAAAGAAGACAGAGATTGATCACGGTTATAACACGCTATAAGCGTTCACATCATGCTACTGTGTGTGCACAGCCACCCACACACACACACACACGCATGGATGAGGCCAATGAGTTAAACCTGTTCTTCAACAGGTTTGACGATGTGGCTCCTCTCCACCCTCCCCCCAGCTCCTCCTGTGACGCTCTCCCCTCTAACCTCTCCCTCCTCTCCTCTCCTCTCTCCAGGGCCAATCACCTTCACGGCGGAGGATGTGAGATGTGAACTCGGCAGACTGTGCGGTGTCTTCCGGCACATCTTCAACCTGAGCCTGAGCACGACGATCATCCCTGTCCTGTGGAAAACATCATGCCTGGTTCATGTCCCCAAGAAAAGACACGCAAGCAGCCACAGTGACTACAGACCTGTGGCCTTGACCTCACATGTGATGAAGTCGTATCAGAAAGGGGCAGGAGTCCGAGTACAGGAGTGTGGTGGACAGTTTCGTGGAGTGGTGTAGACTAAATCACCTGCAACTCAACATCTCGAAGACGAAGGAGTTGGTGGTGGATTTCAGGAAGCAACCGACTCACCCGAAACCGGTCAGTATCAGGGGGACCGAGGTGGACATTGTCGTGGGTCTGGACCGAGGGTACGGCGATCTCCCCCTCCTGGGCCGGAAACAGGGGCGGTTGGTACCCCACGGAAGCCTCAAACGGGGACACCCCCGTGGCGGTGCTGATCAATGAATTATGGGCGTATTCCACCCAAGGTAACAGAGCGCTCCAGGGCCGGTTGCGGTTGGCGGTGCGGGGAAGCGCAGATCGCGTCTCCCTCCAGATCCGGCGGCAACGGCGAGGGTGGGTCTGAACCGAAGGTACGGCAATCTCCTCCTCCTGGGCCGGAAACAGGGGCAGTTGGTATCCTAAGGACACCTCGAACGGGGACACCCCCGTGGCTGTGCTGGTCAATTAATTGTGGGCGTACTCCACCCAAGGTAACTGGGAGCTCCAGGCAGTGGGGTTGCGGGCGGCAACACAACGAAAAGCCGACTCCAGGTCCTGGTTGGCTCTGCCCATTAGTCTGTGGGTGGAAGCCAGAGGAGAGACTCACCGAAGCCCCAAGCGCCCGACAAAAAGATTTCCAGACTTGGGAAATGAACTGCGGACCCCGACCCGAGACAATGTCTGAGGGGATACCGTGGAGGTGCAGGACGTGGATGGCGAGCAGTTCGGCTGTCTCCTGGGCTGTGGGGAGTTTGGGGAGAGCAACAAAATGGGCAGACTTTGAAAAACGATCCACAATGGTGAGTATCGTGGAGTTACCTTGGGATGGAGGCAGACCAGTGACGAAATCCAGCGCGATGTGTGACCAGGGGTGACCAGGGACAGGCAGAGGACGCAGCAGGCCGGCGGGAGGACGATGCAAGGATTTGCCCCGAGCGCAAACCGTGCAGGCAGCTACGAAGGCCCGAACATCGGCCTCCATGGATGCCCACCAAAATGTCTTTAGGAGGGACAAGGTGCGGCCCATTCCCTGGGTGACAGGCCAAGCGGACGTGTGAACCCCACTGGAGGAACCTGGGAGCGAGCAGAATCAGGTACAAACAGACAGCTAGGCGGAACGTTACCTGGGTCGGTTGGGTCTGCTGGCCTGCCTCACCAGCGTCTCGATCTCCCAGGTAACTGCAGCCACCACGCCAAGAGGACGGGAGATGTTGTCCAAGTGTTGTGGAGCCCTCCTGGGAGCTGTACAGGTGGGAGAGGGCACCAGGCTTTATATTGCGGGATCCGGGACGGTAGGTGATGGAGAAATTGAAGCACCCGAAGAAAAGGGCCCAACGGGCCTGGTGGTAGTTGAGGCGCTTAGCCGACTGTATGTATGCAAGATTTTTATGGTCTGTCCAGACGATAAATGGCATTTCTGTCCCCTCCAACCAGTGCCGCCAATCCTCCAGAGCCAACTTCACCGCCAGCAACTCACGATTGCCCACATCGTAGTTGCGTTCGGCCGGGGATAGTCTGCGGGAAAGGAAGGCACACGGATGGAGCTTCTGGTCCGTGCTGGAACGCTGTGAAAGGATTGCCCCGACCCCCGTGTCGGAGGCATCCACCTCCACGGTGAACTGGCGTGAAGGGTCAGGGTGCACCAGGATGGGAGCGGAGGTGAAACACTTCTTGAGTAGTGTGAAAGCTTGCGCTGCCTCAGGGGACAGGAGTAGGGGACGGCTGGAGACGTGAGTCTGGTCAATGGTGCGGCTATGCGACTGTAATCCCGGATGAAATGGCGGTAAAAATTTGCAAACCCTAGGAAGCGTTGAAGTTGCTTCCGGGATGAAGGCGTTGGCCACTCTACCACCGCCTGTATCTTCCCCGGATCTGCTCTCACCTGCCCGCTCTCAATAATGAATCCCAGGAAACCCACCGAACTGACATGAAATTCACATTTTTCAGCCTTGACAAAAAGTCTGTTCTCCAGAAGCCTCTGGAGCGCCTGCCTGACGTGCTGAGTGTGTTCCTCCATGGTCCGGGAAAAGATGAGGATGTCGTCGAGGTAGACAAACACTGAGCAGTTTAGGAAGTCCCGGAGCACGTCATTCACCAGAGCCTGGAACACGGCGGGGGTTGGTTAGACCAAAAGGCATCACCAGGTATTCGAAGTGGCCCAGAGGTGTGTTGAAGGCCGTCTTCCACTCATCTCCTTCCTGAATTCTAACCAGGTGGTAAGCATTCCTGAGGTCTAGTTTGGAGAAGATGGTGGCCCCCTGGAGAGGTTCGAAGGCAGAGTTGATGAGTGGAAGAGGGTACTTATTCTTAACCGTGATGTTATTCAGTCCCCGGAAGTCTATACATGGCTGCAGAGAGAGATCCTTCTTTGACACGAAGAAAAAACCAGCACCAACCGGGGAAGAGGATGGCCGGATGATGCCAGCAGCCAGAGACTCCTTAATGTATGTCTCCATGGTAGTTCTCTCCGGTCGAGAGAGGTTGTACAACCGGCTTGACAGAAGACTAGCTCCAGGGAGAAGGTCGATGGTGCAATCATATGGACAATGCGGAGGCAGTGACAGCGCCCGTTGTTGTTACTGAATTTCCTCTCCTAGGTCATGATACGCAGACGGGATGGATGAGAGATCCGGAGGCTCAGGTATAGGTGGAGTTGCAGCGCCCTCTGTGGGGGAAAGAGCAGACTGCAAACATGATGACAACCAGAATGGGCTCCAACTGGTTACCTTGCCGGAGGACCAGTCGAGGTGGGGATTGTGCAGTTTTAACCAGGGATGACCAAGGATGATGGGAGTATGAGGTGAGGAGATCAGGTGGAACCGGATCTGTTCCCTGTGGTTGCCGGAGAGGATGAGGAGCAGGGGTTTGGTCTGGTGAGTGATGTGAGCCAGGAGTTTACCGTCCAAGGCGTTGGCCTGCAGCGGAGAGTCTAGTGGTTCGGTGGCAAGGCCAACCTGGGAGGCGAGCTCTGAGTCCAAGAATTTCTCATCTGCGCCTGAATCCACCAGAGCCAGTAGAGGTAGAGTCTCCTGGTTCCAGCACAGAGGGAAATGGGGAAGAGACCGTTTGGCTCACCAGCACCCCCATCGTTACTGGCGAGCCCTGTCTTTTGGAGCCGCTCAGCCGGCGACAGACGGGCTCTTCCGATCTGCATAGGCTCCTCTCCCAGGGAAGCCTCTGGCGACGGAGCCAGGACCGTGGACGGTGGAGGAAGGTGAGCCGCTCCTTGCCGGCGCCGACCCCGCAGGCAGTTGCCCAGCTTGATGGCAAGAGACACTAGAGACTTCAAATCTCCTGGCTCGTCTCGAGTGGCTAGTTCGTCCTGTAGCTGCTCCGTCAGACCATTTAAAAAGATGCCCCGTATCACTGGCGAGTGCTCTCCGGAGCAAGGCAGCCTCTGTATCCGGGCTCGCTGGGTCCATAGTGGCCAGATCGTTCTGTTACGATCTTACGAGGGTTGAACCCAAATGCAGAGCCGAACACAGAGTTGAGGAAGAACAATGGTTTATTTAAGCAGTGAGAGGGAGACCGGGCTCGGCTGGAGCAGAGGCAGGGGGGAGCCGGGGAGACCGGTGGTAGATCGCTCTCTCTCTTTGTTTTTTTGTCTTTCAATGTCTCTCTCTCTCTCTCTCCCCCAGTAGCACTTATTCTGAGCTCCTGGCCGATGGATGGAAGGAAGCAGTAAAAGGAGCAAACCTGATTGGCTGGCGCTGTTGCGTAGGGCACACTTGAGGCGGGCGCAGTGGCTGCAGAGGCGGTAGCAGCACTGTACATCATGGGGACTTTTATTTTGAAAGAAGGATGGAGGGGGGGGGGGGGGGTGGGGTTGATGGGGAAGAGGGGAGAAGGATGGAGAGGTGGAAGCAATGGGGGATTATGGTAACCGTGGCAACAGGTGTGCGGCGTGTGTGTGTGTGCGTGCGTGCGTGCGTGTGAGTCGTCGGAGTGCGAGTTGACAGTGATGATGATGAAGATGATGATGACGACGACGTCGTCGTGGTGGTCGGTGTTAGCGGTGAGTCGGCAAGCCATCATCATTAGGTCACACGCCGCCAGATGGTGGGCAGCCAATCACAATGCGAAGCACACGGGGGAGAAGGGGGGGGGGGGGGGGAGGAGAACAGGGAGAAAGACAGGAAGTCGGGGAAAAAGGAAAAAGTGAGGGCAGGAAGAGGGCAGGAAGTGAGAGAGAAAGGCGGGAAGGAAGGAGCGTGGGAGAAACACACACACAGACACAAACAAAAAGGAGAGAAGCCGATTACAATCACAGCCGAGGAAACTTAGATCCACTCACTTCCCCCCCCCTCGCCCCCTCTCCCCAGAGAAACTCAACATGGGCTTTAAAAATATCCACCACATAAAGATGACATCATGAGCGTATTATATAAAGAGTATTGTATTCTTTTTTCGCTCTAAATTCCGTAAGTCCTTTGTAAGTAAGTTACGTAAAAGACAACACAATAACGCAATGCATTCAAGGTGTTTCCGCCCCCCCCCAAGTGACTCCGGGAAACCGATTTAAAAAAAGCGGCAAGCAACAGCCAACGGACAGACAGAAGCAAGCTTCAAGCTAACAACGGGGAGCTGGGGTCGGGTCGGGCGATGACGTCTCCTCCTCCTCCTCCCCACCCGAACCCCGACTGACGGTGAAAACCCGTTCGGCTCTAATGCAATGCGTGCGCTGGCACACAAAAAACCCTTTCAAAGTCAGACTTTGGCGGCACATCGGGCATCGCGTCACATGTTCCGAGCCCAGAACAGGAGCTCGGAATTAACACACAGGTTTCTTTCTTAAAAAAATGTGTGGGGAAGAATATCTTTTTTTTTTTTATACGTCTCGCTTTAATCCCTCTTTCTTTTATCTGACACACACACAACACACAACACACGCACACACACGCACACACACACACACACACACACACACACACAGTACACACAAAACACACACACACACACACACACACACACACACACACACACACACACACACACACATACACACACCCACATACACACACACACACACACACACACACACACACACACCACACACACATCCACTGTGTCTGCATGTGTGTGTGTGTGTGTGAACATACATCAGTGTTTGTGGGGACCTACCAAGGCTGCTAGCAGGAGCCATGCAAAAAACTGACCCTGTGAGTCCATGCAGAGAAAGAGAGAGAGAGACATAGGAAACAAACACAAAAAGCAAGAGGGAGAGAGTGACACAGAGAGAGAGAGAGAGAGAGGGAGAGAGAGAGGGATAGAAGAGAGAGGAGAGAGAGGAGGAGGAGGAGGAGGAGAAAAAAAAAACAAGGTTAGACAGCGTTTTTTGAGTGTTGTCACGGCAACAAAATACAACATGGCCCGGTGGAACCAGGTGTGGAACAAGCTTAGGTTCCTGCCAGGGACCACACAACACAGCAGGCATGGATGCAGAATTGGACACACAGCGAGCAGATGGGACTCTCAGTCAGTGTGCAGTGACGGTCGAGGGACAGGGGGTGAGACGTGGGGGGGCTGTGTGGGTTTAAAACTCAACAGAGTGTGGAGCAGATAACTGTCTGTGGAGCTGGTTTGGCAGGCGTATGCAAGCTATGCTAAATATTTTATGTGATTATTTTTATTATTTACAATTTACAAATGAAATACAACCCAAAAAATATATAAAACTACAAATAAAATGGCTCCTTCACAACAGTTCCCATGAGCCTCGGCGGCCCGGGTCACAACCGCAATGGGCGTCGACGTTTTTTGAAACCGCACGGAGTGTGTTGATGTGCGCGTCGTACGTACGTTGGGAAGAAGAAGTGAATTATTAAGTGGAAGTAGAAACTGACTGACAGAGAGGAGGATTACCTCCAAATTCTTCAGGAGAACCTAAAATCATCAGCCAGAAGGTTGGGTCTTGGGCACAGTTGGGTGTTCCAACAGGACAATGACCCCAAACACACATCAAAAGTGGTAAAGGAATGGCTAAATCAGGCTAGAATTAAGGTTTTAGAATGGCCTTCCCAAAGTCCTGACTTAAACCCCATCGAGAACATGTGGACAGTGCTGAAGAAACAAGTCCATGTCAGAAAGCCAACAAATTTAGCTGAACTGCACCGATTCTGTCAAGAGGAGTGGTCAAAGATTCAACCAGAAGCTTGCCAGAAGCTTGTGGATGGCTACCAAAAGCACCTAATTGAGGTGAAAATGGCCAAGGGACATGTAACCAAATATTAGCATTGCTGTATGTATATTTTTGACCCAGCAGATTTGGTCACATTTTCAGTAGACTCATAACAAATTCATAAAAGAACCAAACTTCATGAATGTTTTTGTGACAAAGAAGTATGTGCTCCAATCACTCTATCACAGAAAAATAAGAGTTGTAGAAATTATTGGAAACTCTGGACTGCCATGACATACATGTTCTTTACAAGTGTACCATGTATATATGTATGTATATATGTATGTATATACAGTTGACCACAACTGTATATACATACATGCATACATACACACACATACAGATTCTGTGCACACACTCTGAATAATATAAGAGGTACTATCTATTATATTATTCAGAGTACCGTGTCATAGCTCTACATTTTAGAACTGAAAGTTATTACAATTACAAATGTGGCTGTGATGTGGTTAAAAATGTGAGACTTTTAGGCATCACATTTAAGTTATAGAATAAAGTTTGAATTCAGATGAAAATGTCATAAAAGTCAGAATGTATAATACTTTATAATACTGTGGAGTGTGTGTGTGTGTGTGTGTGTGTGTGGCCGATTCAAGCAGCCTCACCTGGCCCAGTTGAGAGTCTGGGGCTAGTCACCTGGGTGGGGCTGCACACCTGTGGTGCATTGGCTAATCAGTGCACCACAGGTTAATTTCAATTTCACATTTCTGTGGGATCATGTTGGGTGTAAAGCAGCCATCACCACACACACTCAGGGAGAGTGTGAGCATGCTAGCTGTTAGCTACCATCTGCTCTCGGGCCATTCATTTCGACACTTCTGCAGTCAACCAGATTCTTTACCATCCTGCCTGTGTCCTGTATTGGAGAAACCCTGCAAAGCCACATAGCTAACTGCTACAAACACTCTGTAGAGGCGACTACTACCTTTCCTTCCACAACTGGAATGTGTCTTATCATTGCGTTCGGCACTGTAACCTAGAAACGTGATTCTTACGACCACTACCAATTCCCAGACATTATCAAACCCTGATCGCGTCCTCTCACCATCCTCTCCAGCTATGGTTGGCTTCAACCAATTCGGTGAGTCGGACCCTTTGTCTCTCTTGAGTTTAGACCTTTAACACTCATGTAGACTTACAAGGTTAATCTGGAGATGTTTGTGAGAGGCTGCCTGTGTGTGAATACAAACTACTTCCCCATCATCATGCTTCCGTAAAGCAAATACTTTGCTGTCAACAGTGTCTTAGATTTGTTTCTCGCCAGCAGGCCGCCAACACGACTCCATCTTGGAATATTGTCAATATGGATGAATGGATGGACAGACAGACAGACAGATAGATACATAGATAGGGAGAGAGGTTTTCAGTAGTTTTCATCTCCTGTGTTCAAAGAGGGTTTATGCTGCCACCTACTGGGATATATGATACTACATCTGAAGAACTGTAACCATGGTGCATTCCTTCAAAACACACAGTAATATCATAGATCACACATGCAGAATGTTCCTTACAGATCCTTTTTATTGCATGTGTAACAGTATAGGACTGGGTGGAGATAGATGCTTTGCTTGATAATTAGTTAGAGCTTAAAATCCAGAACATTTTCTCTCTATAATCTGCCACAAAACCCAGGTCGCTCTTCTTAGCACATGGGACCAGTACTGTCATTATCTTTCAAGCGATTTTATCACAATTAAATACAATTAAACACACATGCAAAATGGCCTGAGATCTGTGTTGCGCTTGTTGGTATAAATGTAGAATTTGGATCGACATTCAAAACTCAGAATGGCACATGGGTGTGATCGGTTTCGCATTCATTAGGTTTTTTCTTCCTTCGCTACATAGAATTTACCCAAATCAAAGGCACATTTTAATCACAAGTTCAAAATGTCTCCGACGTATCAAACACAACTCTCCATGTTATCAAGTGGACTTGGATAAAGACGTGATCGAATAAAAGATTTCAGTCAATGAGCATGAAAGGAGATCACAAACACCTTTGGTACGAGTAGAGCTCAGATAAAGTCGAAAAATAAGTTCCATTGGAAGGCGACGAAAATAGAAAGATGTTGGGTGATTTCGATTGAAAAATGGGATTGTTGTCTCACTCACACTCACTCACACACACACACGCGCACATACACACACCACCACATGCAAACGCATTAATATTTATAGTGCAGTGCTTTTTTTGGTTGCATAGGAATGAAGAACTTGTTAGATGGAGACTGTTGTTCTGCTGTTTTACTGTCTATGACTCAAATCTACTCGACTTCCACACATCTTCATTATCATCAATCATATACAAAACAACACACGATGTCACACGAAGTATAATGCAGCATATTTACAACACAGCCAACGTGAATACTTTGTGAATAGTTATCTCGTGATCTGCAACCAGTGGTAGCTCCCATCCGCTAACATTAGTAAGTGTTAACATACAATACAATACAAGACGTGGAAATAATGGATAATAATCATAATCATAATAAATGTATCGCAATATCAACTGGCGCGGCGCTGCTAGAGAACAGAGAGGCAAAGGCAAACGGGGTTAGCATTTAGATAGCACCTAGCGCCCAACATCCACTGACCATCTCTTGCTCCCAGGGGAGACAACACACTTTTACTTTGGTGGGGGTCAGGTGGGGGTCGCTTGAGGGTCGGCTAGGGGCCAGGTGGTCAGGTGGTGGGTGGAGGTGCAGTTCATCTCAGGGCCACCGCCGTGTGCCACAAACGCTGAGAGATCAGTTTGTGTCATAGTTTTGGTTGTTTGTTTTGGTCACTGGTGTGTGTGTGTGTGTGTGCGTGTGTGTTGGTCTGCCGTATGTGTCCGATCGGTGCACGTGTGTGTATGTGAGAGTGCACAAGAAGGACAGAGGTCCTTCTTGTGCACTCTCACATACACACACACACCTGGCTGGCCGGCATGGGGGAGTGGGGAGGAGTTATAGCACCATTTTTTGTTTTGGACAAAAACCAAAAGAAGACTCGAAGAGGAAGAATTACTGGTGGTGGTGGTGGGGGCAGTGGGCGGGGCAAGGCACTGATTGGCCGGTGAGACGATGAGGTCACGGGCTTCATGTCCTCTTCATGCACACCTGGCAGCGGCTGATGTGAGTTCTGAGGATCCCAGCCTTCAGGGTGGTGGGGACGGGTTTCCTGGAGGGGAGCGGAGACATCATGTTAGAGAGTTATTAACATCACTAGTAGTAGTGTTAGCGTGAGTAGCTTTAGTATTAGCATACAATATTCATATCATTATCGGTAGTAACTTACTCATTTGGTGAACATTTTGGTGTTATTTTGGTGGTGTGTGTGTGTGCGCGTGCGTGCGTGCGAGTGTGTGGGTGGGTGTGTGTGTGCACGCGCGTGTGTGTTTCCATGCCTGTGTGTGTGTGTGTGTGTGTGTGCGCGTGTGTCTTACGTAAACATCTCCTCGTCCTCGATGGTGGTCAGCCAGAAGCTGTAGGAGTTGGCGTAGTAGTTGCAGGTTCCTCTGCCATGGCACTCGATGAACGGGGCGCTGCGGAACTCCTCCAGACAGGAGCCCGGGGACGCCAGGGCCTGGCCCGAGCCCTCAGAACCAGCACTGGTATGCTACACACACACACACACACACACACACACACACACACACACACACACAGGCATACACACACACACACACACACACACACACACACACACACACACACACACACACACACACACACACACAGGTACACACAGGCACACATGCACAAGCACACACATACATACACGCACAAGAATTGTCAGAAATGCAACATATTGATCATGTGTTTTGCCGATCAGACCGCAGAGAAATACTTAATTCCTATTCGATTCATTTATAAAAAAACAACCAAACATCTGACAAGTTCTCACAACCAGGTTAGCGACTATCACGTCCTCTACCAGGTGTTAGCCGCTATGCTGCTAACCCAGCACGACACATAGAAACCCAGGGGGGGCAGGCGGGGGGGGGAACATCACACATCACTTCCTGGTCTCTCTCCTCCTCACCATGACGAAGGAGTAGCCGATCCACAGGGAGTCCCAGCCGTGCGGACACAGGGGGATCATGATGGTCTGGCTGTGCACCGCGATCACCATGGCTGGGGCTTCACACACAGAACACCTGCAGGGGGAGACACACGCATCAACACACACACATGCATACACGCACACACACGCACGTTACCCCCGCAGTGTTCACCTGGCACTAAATGCCATATTCAATGTCGACAATTTTCAATATTTCAATATTTTGTGTCATATTTTAATGTGCAGTATCCTGGCATTTGAGACATTTTAAATGCTCAAATTGTATTTTATCACATTTTATCATGTTATATATAATAGATTTGCTTTTATGTATGATTTATATCTTACATCTGTTTATCTGCATATTTCTTCACATTTTGGTGTATTTTTATTTGTACTTATATTTTTGTCTCTACTTTCTTCATATTGCATTCCATATTTTATTGTTATTTTTCTTTCTTAAGCAGACAAATTTCCTCCCTATAGACTATAAAGTACCGAGTCTGAATAATTAAATAAACACACACACACACACACACACACACACACACACACACACACACACACACACACACACACACACACACACACACACACACACACACACACACACACACACACACACACACACACACACACACACACACACACACACAACCAAGCGGGGTCCGGCGTCAGGTGTGTGACTCCTCCTCCCTCATCACCTGCTGATGAAGGGTTTGATGCTCTGGCCGGTGATGGGTGCCATGCTCATGGGCATGGGCTCGGGGGAGGTGAGCCAGTAGGAGTAGTCGTTGCGGGAGGCGAAGTTGCACACGTTGTTGATGTTGCAGAAGAGGAAGGGCATGGGGCTGAACTTCCTCAGGCAGCTGCCGGCTGTACCTGTGGAGCACGAACACAAGGGAGCACTGCTGCTGAGTTTCAATGGTCAATACCATGTACAGAATATTACTGTCGTCTGAGGTTTTCCCATGGTGGCAATTTTAATATCTCTCTCTCTGTCTCTCTCTATCTGTGTGTCTCTCTCTCTCTCGCTCTCTCTCTCTCTCACACAGAACAGTTTTGAATTATATCATTTAATTAAATTGCTAAATAGGTCAAGGGCAATTAAGGGACACTTTAAAAGCTGGAGGTGTCTCTCTCTCTCTCCCTTTTCTCTCTCCCATTTTCTCTATTGCTCTCTTTCTATTGCCTGTATATCTCTCGCTCTCTCTCTTTATCTGTCTGTCTCTCTATCTCTCCCCCTTTCTCTCTCTCTTTCTATCTCTCCCCCCTCCCTTTATCTGTCATCTGTCTCTGCAACTCTCCCCCATTCTCTCCCTCTCTCTTACCTAGGTCCTGGCCGTGCGAGCGCTCGTTGCCCTGCACATAGAGCAGGGAGTACCCATCGTAGATGAGGCTGGTGCCGTCCGGACACTGAGGAACCTCCACGTTCTGGCTATGCCTGGTCACCAGGAAGCCGTGCTCCATGGAAGCGGAGCCTGGCGGACCCAACAGACCGGGAACACCGCCGGGCCCTGGTGGTCCCGGGTAACCCCTAGGTCCTAAAGTAAGACACCCAGACAACCTTACGTCGCTGCTGATTGGACGAACTTCAGCCGGTAGGATTCCCGTGTACTGTAATCCCAAAGTGAACCCTGTGAGCGAACATCAACAGCTACCACTCTCATAGTAAGTAAGTAAGCACGTGTTGCATATAAAACTAATTCCAAAGCAGCATAACATTTTATTATAGTAATTAATGCCCTGTTTCATCATCATCGTCTAATTGGCTGATTGAATTTTGCTCGGAGCCTCGCTTTTGGAAGAGCAATGGGAAGAGACTTCAGGACATTTCCAGGTGCGCTCACCTGAAGGCCCCGTGAGGCCAGGCTCTCCTTTGGCCCCTGGCTGACCATTGTACCCGGGATGGCCGTCATCCCCTTTGGACCCTGTGTGACCGGTCATGCCTAAAACAAAACAAAACAACAAGACAAACGTGGTGACTTTTGAGTTCCACTAATAAACAGGACAGCTGAGTGGGGGGATGGCTTCTAGTTCGGCCCCCGGTCAGGCCCTCAGCCTACAGACCCCTTTACCTTGCTTTCCTTTCTGCCCAAGGTAGCCGCTTGGCCCCTGGGGCCCGGGAAGGCCCTGGTTCCCTGGGAACCCGGTGTCGCCCTTGATGAAGGTATGCGGGGCGGGGGGTCCGGGTGGGCCGACCTGACCTGTAGCACATGAGATGGTTAGTATCGCCACAACAGGAGATCCTGCTGCTGCTGCAGCTGCTGTTAGATAGGTTAGATTTGTGAAATGCACAGTAAAACACAGGGTAGTTCTGGGCGATTTTCCTCACCCTTTTCTCCTATGTATCCCTGGTCTCCATATTCTCCCTTGAACCCGACTGTCCCAACCTCACCCTTGACCCCTGCGGACGGTACACATGGTCAGATGGCAGCGCAATGCATGATGACGCTGAGCAGACCCAGGGGACTCAGCATGTAAAAACTCACCTGGGAAACCAGGTACGCCCTGCAGCCCCTTTTCCCCCCTCAGACCGTCAACACCTGGCAGGCCAGGTTGTCCCTAGAAGACGCACACACATACAAATTGCAATTAAAGCCGTACAAGCAAATCAAAGTGGAAAAGTGCATTGGCCATCTTTTGAAGCCAGGAAGACTTACAGGAAGTCCAGAATTCCCGCGCTCTCCCTTGTCACCTTCCACCCCTTGGACTCCGGGGAAACCCTGGTCCCCCTTGTCTCCCTTGAATCCCTCCCTGCCGGGTACGACCTCGGGCCCCGGCGCCCCAACAGATCCTTGGGGGAGAGGAGACCCAGGTGAGCAACAGAACCCTTTAATTAAAACCCAATAAAAAAAATCTGTTTTGACTTTTGTCTTTTATGCACCTTGTTCTCCGGGTAACCCCTGATCTCCACGCTCTCCTTTGGGGCCTTCCAGAGACATTCCCGGGAGACCCCTCTGTCCAGGTTCTCCCGCCGCCCCCAGAATGCCGGGGAGTCCCTTGTCGCCTTTGATACCCAGAATGCCGGGATGACCCGCAGTGCCGGGGAACGCGGGACTACCTTTATCACCTGAAGGAGGGGGGGGAGCAGCAGACCGGATGCTATAGAGCAGGACTTTCACACCTGTTTCTACTTGAGGCCCACTTCAATATCGCAATAGTGTTTGCAGCCCGCAGTCGATCGAATAGCTAACATATGGCATTTTGAAACCTATAACCACAAGCCAATTATCAAAATAAGACGTATGATGGTTATGCACCTATAAATAGAATGTAGGACAGAATGTGTAACAGTCATGGGTACTGAGCTGTTATGCATGAGGCTACAGAGCAGGTGAACCAGGGACCTGTGGCTAGCCGTGTCTAAGTTCTCTCACCCTTGCCGCCGATCGATCCCGGCGTTCCCGGGAATCCTCTTCCTGGTGTACCTGTGTAGAGGAACAAAGCGAGATTACAATCCACAAATGAGAATTCACACCTGCAAAATAATTAACACAGAGATTGTTGGGAGAGGTTTTTCAAGAACACAATCATTTAACAAGAATTGTCAGGCTGAACCACCAGACATGTTTCTCCGTGGAGGTTCTCTACATTCAACATTCCTCACCCGGGTCGCCTCTCTCTCCTGAGGATCCAGGGATGCCGTCCACCCCAGCCTCGCCTTTCTCTCCGTGGGGCCCTGGGGGACCCTGAAGACCCGCTTCACCTGGAAGCAGAGCCGGGGGGAAAGTGGGTCAGGTTTCAGGTGTGGAGGACACAGGTTGATAAGCGCACACTCATAAATGTTAATGCCATAAGCATCTATTGTCGACCACTAAGGGTCATGGAAAATAGAACCTCTTGTGTTCTGCTTGCTTATATCACACCTAAATAGTTCAGACTGTGAGAGCCCCTTTCGGTTTCTATTTATCTTCTGATGTTTGTGCCTACAATGTGATATTTCCTCATAGAAGTTATGGTCAAAGTCACGTTGTCTCATTGTTGCCAGAGTGTCTTCCTGTGATCACGCTCCATTAGACCAAATTCTTGGTTGTCCTCTTACATACCAGGCAGACCCTCCAGACCAGGATTTCCTGCAGACCCGGGCAAACCAGGGACCCCCTTCTCACCCGGTCTACCTGGCTGACCTGTACACACACACACACACACACACACACACACACACACACACACCACCACACACACACACACACACACACACACACACACACACACACACACACACACACACACACACACACACACACACACACACACACAAATTAATTACATAAAACATGTATTGGTCCATTGAGTGAATGGTGGGTGTCTGTGATCTGTAGGATGGCGGATTCAGCTCCAGTGACCACCGACCTGGATATCCAACGCTTCCCTCCAGCCCCTTCTCCCCCGGCCGGCCAGGCATGCCGGGCTCCCCCATTACTCCCTTCTGACCCTTCTCTCCGGACGTCCCCGGGAACCCTGGCTGGCCGTGGGGACCCTGAGACCATGCAGGGGTGAGGAAGTTCTATCAGGATTACAGTCATTACAGCGCAGTGGCTCAGGAGGGAGAAGAGCGGGCTGCCGTGTCAACCGGAAGGTTGCTGGTTCCATCCCCGGCTCCTGCTAGCTTCGCGTCGAGGTGTCCCTGAGAAAGAGACATCTAACCCTACCTGCTCCCAACAAGCTGGAAGTTGCCATGCATGGTGGACGAGGCCCTCAGTGTATGGATGTGTGTATTAATGTGAGTATGAATGTGTGTATGGACGTATGCATGGATGTGTGTATGGATGTATATAGCAATGTGTGTATGGGCGTGTGTTGGACCTGTGCATAGATGTGTGTATGGACGTGTATGAATGTGTGTATGGACGAGTGAGAGTGAGGCACTTTGAGTGTCCACAGGTCAGCCAAGCGGTGTCTAAATGCGGCCCATAACATTACCTTCTCTCCAGGGGGTCCAGGGATTCCGATGCCCGCCTCTCCCACCTCCCCCTTGTCTCCCTTCAGTCCGTCGGTTCCTCTGAACCCAGGGTGACCCGGCGTCCCGACCCCGCCCTTGGTACCCTTAGGACCCACCGGACCTAATGAGGAACACACACATCAATCGTGCAAATCTGTCATCTCCACCTTATCTGAGACCTTAAGTGCAATGTCGTACCTGGTATTCCCATGGGTCCCACTGTGCCCTTCTGTCCAGGTACGCCGATATTCCCAGGCTCTCCAGGATAGCCCGGGTCTCCTTTCTCACCTGACACACAGCGTAAACAAACACCATTCTAATACATTCGTAACAGTTATTATGTTGCAGATGAGACAGCCGACATCAGGTGAGGTAAGTACATCTCAGAACATCTGATTGTCTCCATTGAAGCCATACAATTTCTAGGATTCAGTGTTTAAATTGATAGGTTTTTTCAACAGGTCAGTAGCTCACCTGGCTGCCCAGGTAAACCGGGCTCTCCATCTTTCCCTGGCATCCCAGGGTCTCCTATCTGACCGGGGTAGCCCCTCTCCCCTGTGAGACCCGGAAGACCTGAGGAGAAAACACAGGTGAAAACAGGTGAAACACTGCTTCTCCCACGATACGCCTTGTCACTCTCCATCTTGGTTGTAAATGCTACCAGTTAGCGTTTAGAACCAACATGGCCGCTATAGCTTAATAAGGCCCATTGTTTGTAACTGACAACACAGACATGAATGCAAAATTTCGCATTCAGCTCGTGCTTAGAAACAAGATGGCTGCTATAGGTGAAAATTAAGAAGGCCCATTGGTTGTATGTATCATTTTGCCACTGGAGTTTAGTTATTCCCATGTATGGGTCTGATCCCCCACGTTGTGGTCCGCTACCGTCGAACAATCCTGGTCTGGGTTCAGTTTTCATACCTTGGTTTCCCAGGTCTCCCTTCTCCCCCTTCATGTGCTCCAAGTCCACCTCGCTCATGTTCCCGGGCGGGCCCTGCAGACCGGGCTCCCCGCGCACCCCTTTGGGTCCGGCCCCGCCGAAATCACCCCGAGGTCCGCTCAAACCCGGGTCACCTTTTGTTTAGAAAGAGGACCAGATGAACAGACCCCCTTTCTGCTCCTTGTCTCCTCCTCATCCCTCCAATCTGAGGGATGAGATTGTTGATCAGATCCTCGACTCACCTCGTGGACCAGGAGATCCAGGTGTCCCAGGAGGTCCAGAACTACCCGGAGTTCCCGGAGTTCCTATGATGCCCATCTCTCCCTTTGGACCTGCACTCACACACACACACACACACACACACACACACACACACACACACACACACACACACACACACACACACACACACACACACACACACACACACACACACACAGAGAGAGATGGAGAGGACAGTAAGTAATAGTACTAAAACCAGTAATGCAGTAAGAGTACAAATACCTTTTGCTTTTGGTTCTCACCAAGGCTTCCTGTGAGTCCATCCCTGCCGGAGGGTCCCGGTCGCCCTGGAAACCCTGCACTCCCTATTGTGCCAGGGAACCCGGGGAAACCCTTCTCTCCCTGGGGCCCGCGCATGTCCAGACCAGGAGGACCCGGGAATCCTTTCTCTCCCTTCTCCCCGATGTAGCCTGCACACACGTTCAAAGTTCCAGATGTAAAAGTACGGCAAAGCAGGCATCACAAGAGTTGACTTAAAACATACCTTTGTAGCCTGGCCTTTAACTAGTGTGCTTTTATTTCATACTCACCGAGTGATCCTGGTTCTCCCTGGGCCCCCTGTGGTCCAGGGGCCCCTGGAAGACCTAGTCCTGGTTCTCCCTTTGGACCAACAACTCCTGAAAATCCGGGAGGGCCAGGGTTACCTAGAAGAGAACATGAACAAGGGCATATGAATTATAATGTAAGATGAGTTGTAATTATTAGTGGTGGGACTCGATTAAAGAAATGTATCGAATTAATTAGAGGCTTTGTCATTAATTAATCTAAATTAATCGCATTTTAATAGCATGGCAATATTTTGACGCGAGAGGCAACATTTGGATTTTGGTAGACGAGTGAATCAACGAATAGACATATACATATGTTTAAGCAGCAAAATCCAGTTTATTTTAGCTACACAGACCAACACTTTAACATAAAGTGCCATCTCTACCATCTAAAATGGTAACCCCCCCCCAAAAATAAGTTCAAGTTCAAGTATTTTTATTGTAACTTCACAATTTACACGTGAGTATAAACAGTGAGTTAAAAACTTTTTGTGTAAAACGCCCGACAGCCGACAGTAATTATAAAGAATACAAAATAGAGAAAAACTACAAAATAGAACTATAAATAGAATTCTATATAAAATACGTAAATGAAATCTAAAATGAAATGGAATATACAGTAAAATATCCATACACATATAAATCGATGTACTAAAATATACATTGTTATATGCTGTATGCTGACATTCACAGAATGTCACGGGATACCTTTCCAGACAGTCGACACAACACTAGCACCAGCAGTTGGCACCAGGACTAGCACTAACACCAGCACCAGCACTAGCAGTAACACTAGCACCAGGACCAGCACTAGCAGTAACACCAGCACAGCACTAGCACCAACACTTAGCACTAGCATTTAGACATTGATGCCGAACTTGTTCAGCAGCCTGATGGCCTGACTGTGGAAGCTGTCTCTGAATCTGCTCGTGTGGCATTTGATACTGCGGTATCGCCTGCCTGACGGTAGGAGTGTGTACAGTTCGTGGCTGGGGTGGTTATTGTCTTTAATAATCCGTTTGGCCTTGGCCACGCACCGCCTGGTGTATATATCCAGGAGGGAGGGAAGCTCACCTCCAACGATGTACTGGGCCGTCCGCACCACCCTCTGTAGTGTTTTACGCTCCAGTGCGGTGCAGTTCCCGTACCAGACGGTGATGCATCCTGTAAGAACACTCTCGATGGTACAGGAGTAGAATGTTCTGAGGATGCGAGGGCACATGTTGAATTTCCTCAGTCGCCTGAGGAAATACAGGTGTTGTTGGGCCTTTTTCACCACGTGTGTGGTGTGCGTGGTCCATGTGAGGTCCTCGGAGATGTGCACGCCGAGGAACTTGAAGCTGCTGACCCTCTCTACTGCAGCACCGTCGATGGAGATGGGGGCGTGCTCTCCTCTCCGCTTCCTGTAGTCCACGATCAGCTCCTTGGTCTTTTTGACGTTGAGGGCGAGGTTGTTTTCTTGGCACCACTGTGCAAGTGATCCAACCTCCTCCCTGTAGGCTGTCTCGTCGTCGTCGTCGGCGATCAGACCCAACACTGTCGTGTCGTCAGCAAACTTGATGAAGACGTTGGAGCTGTGCATAGCCATGCAGTCGTGGGTGTACAGGGAGTAGAGGAGAGGGCTCAACACGCATCCCTGAGGGGCTCCAGTGTTGAAGGTCAGCGGCTCTGAGGTGGTGCTGCCCATCCTCACCACCTGGCGGCGGCCCGACAGGAAGTCCAGTATCCAGCTGCACATGGTCGGGTGCAGGCCTAGACTCCTGAGCTTGGTGTCGAGCTTGGCAGGAACTATGGTGTTGAACGCTGAGTTGAAGTCCACAAACAGCATTCTCACACAACAGTTCTTCCCCTCCAGGTGAGAGAGGGCAGTGTGAAGTGCCATGGCAATGGCGTCGTCGGTGGATCTGTTTTGACGGTAAGCAAATTGCCATGGGTCCAGCGTGGCAGGCAACATGGAACAAATGAAGTCCTTGACCAGCCTCTCGAAGCATTTGCTGGCAATCGAGGTGAGGGCTACAGGTCTCCAGTCATTCGGGCAGGTTACCTTGGGGTGTTTAGGGACAGGCACGATGATGGACATCTTGAAGACCTCGGGAACAACAGCCTGGGACAGGGACAGGTTGAAGATGTCTGCGAAGACTCCTGCCAGCTGGTCTGCGCATGCTCTGAGGACGCGCCCCGGGATGTGGTCTGGGCCCGCCGCCTTCCGGATGTCCACCGCTTGAAGGCTCTGCGCACGTCAGCCTCTGAGATGTTCAGCAGGCTGGCCTCCTCAGGCAGCGCTGACTTCGGCGGGCTGCCGTTCACGTCGAACCGGGCGAAGAAGGTGTTTAGCTCGCCAGGGAGGGAGGTAGAGGAGTTCTCTACAACCGCTGGTTCTCCCTCTGAAGTCCGTGATTGTCTGTAGCCCCTTCCACACACCCCTCACGTCGTGGCTCTTGAATTTGTCCTTCACCCTGTTCTTATACTCCCGCTTGGCAGAGCCGATGGTCTTGCGGAGGTCGTAGCGGGCTCTCGTATATTCCACCATATTCCCAGAGTCAAAGGCGGTGTTACGCGTGCGGAGTGCGGCGCGAACATCGCCATTAATCCATGGTTTCTGGTTGGGATAAATCCGAACCGACTTAGTAGGAACAACGTCATCTATGCATTTCTTGATGAACCCGGTGACTGAGGACGCGTACTCACTGATGTTATTGTCCGACGCGACCCGGAACATATTCCAATCCGCGTCACCGAAGCAATCCTGCAGCATAGACTCCGATTGGTCCGACCAGCATTGGACCTCCTTCACAGCGATTGGTTGCTGCTTCAGTCTCTGCCTGTAGGCGGGGAGTAGTTGGATCGAGCGGTGATCTGATTTGCCGAACGGTGGGCGGAGGAGGGACTTGTAGCCGTCCCGGAAGGGGGTGTAGCAGTGATCCAGGATTCGTTCACCCCGTGTGTTGCTTGTGATGTGTTGGTAGAACTTCGGGAGAACTTTCTTCAGGTTCGCCTTATTGAAGTCCCCCGCCACAATGAAAGCAGCCTCCGGGTGAGCCGACTCCTGTTCGCTGATAGCCCCATAAAGCTCCTTCAGCGCTATGTCCGTGTTGGCTTGAGGGGGAATGTACACAGCAGTCACGGTTACTGCTGTAAACTCCCGCGGTAGCCAGAATGGTCGGCACATAAGCATCAGGTACTCCAGGTCCGGGGAACAGAAAGACTTGAGGGTCTGCACATGACTTTGGTTGCACCAAGATCTATTTATCATGAGACATACCCCCCCTCCACGATCTTTACCGGAGAGAGCCTTTGTTCTGTCCGCGCGGTGGACGGAAAATCCGGTGGACGGAAAGTCCGCGCGGAGGAGGAAGAGTTGAGAGAAAGACAGAGTTCTATAGAGATAAAAGAAGTGGCTGTGTGCCTTGACCTTTTGATCGTCTGAGAACCCGCCTTGTGTACCGACCCTTGCCTGCCTGACGACCCTCCCGCCTGCCTGGCCCTGGACCCCCTGAGACCACTTCCTGGTGTGAGAACCCCTATTTATAGACTACGACAACGGTATCGGAATAACGGACTTGGCTATAATAACCCTGCACTTTCCCTCCCCCTTTGGAGTAAATAAAGCCTGTTTACATTGAATATTGGTGTGGGATCGGTGATTATTAACTTCAGTCGTGGACACAATCAATAATACGCAGGAGTGTGCCACATATGGTGGAGAATGCGGGCATAGAACTTAAGACTGAAGGTAATAAATTCCCCCACACCAAGCCACCATGGATATAGAGGCCCTGTTAAATAAATGGCAGTATGGCGACATGGATGACGATCCCCCGGTTGAAACCAGCCGGCAGAAGAAGGCTGCCAAAAAGCAGAGGGCTGGGGCTGCTGCCGGGGCGGGCCCGCAAGTCAAGGAGAAAGCCATCTCCCTCCAGGAGGAGGACGACCTGGCCAGGGAGCAGGTACGGCAGCTGCGCCATGAGCTCCAGCTGGAGAAAGAAAAAATGGGCCAGCAGATGAAGGAGATGATGGAGCGAGTAGCGGCCATGCTGGAGGGAAACCGACGGGGTTACCAGAAGCGGCAGGTCTTGCAGCTCCAGCTGACGGCCGCAGGCCAGCGGGAGGAGCAGGCCCGGGAGCAGGCCAAAGAGCTCCAGGCCCAGCTGAAGGCCGCAGCCCAGCAGGAGGAGCAGGCCCGGAAGGGGGCCAAAGGGCTCCAGGCCCAGCTGAAGGCCGCAGCCCAGCAGGAGGAGCAAGCCCGAAAGGAGGCCAAAGGGCTCCAGAACCAGCTGGGGGCCCAGCTGAAGGCCGCAGCCCAGCAGGAGGAGCAAGCCCAGAAGGAGGCCAAAGGGCTCCAGGACCAGCTGGGGACCCAGCTGAAGGCCGCAGCCCAGCAGGAGGAGAAGGCCCAGCTGAAGGCCGCAGCCCAGCAGGAGGAGAAGGCCCAGCTGAAGGCCGCAGCCCAGCTGACGGCGGAGCAGGCCAAAGAGCTCCAGGCCCAGTTGACGGCCGCTGGCCAACGAGAGCAGCAGGCCCTGGAGCAGGCTGAAGAGCTCCAGGCCCAGCTGACAGCGGAGAAGGCCCAGCTGAAGGCCCAGCTGAAGGCCGCAGTCCAGCTGACGGCAGAGCAGGCCAAAGAGCTCCAGGCCCAGCTGACGGCCGCCGGCCAAAGAGAGCAGCAGGCCCTGGAGCAGGCCAAAGAGATCCAGGCCCAGCTGACAGCCGCTGGCCAAAGAGAGCAGCAGGCCCTGGAGCAGGCGAAAGAACTCCAGGCCCAGCTGATGGCCGCTGGCCAACGAGAGCAGCAGGCCCTGGAGCAGGCTGAAGAGCTCCAGGCCCAGCTGACGGCGGAGAAGGCCCAGCTGAAGGCCGCAGCCCGGCTGACGGCGGAGCAGGCCAAAGAGCTCCAGGCCCAGCTGACGGCCGCCGGCCAAAGAGAGCAGCAGGCCCTGGAGCAGGCCAAAGAGATCCAGGCCCAGCTGACGGCCGCCGGCCAGCGGACTACCCGGGAGGCGGCGCAGCAGAGGACGATCCGGGAGGTGGCGCAGCAGAAGCAGACGATCCGGGAGGCGACGCAGCGGACGATCCGGGAGGCGACGCAGCGGACGACCCGGGAGGCCGCGCAGTGGACTACCCGGGAGGCCGCGCAGCAGACAGACCGGGGGACCGGCGCAGGAGACGGGCCTAGAGGAGGCGCCACAGAGCGGGCCATCCGAGGAGGGGACCACCCTGCGAGGGGAGATACGCCCCAGGGGGCAGGGAAGGGGCCGACCTTGGGGACAGGTGCACCCTGGGCCCCGATGCCGACGTGGCCCCACGGGCGAAGCCCCAGACATCCGGAGAGACGCCTTGAGGGGCTGGGCCGCCCCTCCCTCCGGGTCGGAGCTGAGGGGGAGGGTATGTGGCAGACGGCCACTGAGGGGCCGACGAAAGAGTGTGGACGACAGTCGGGGGAACCGCAATTCCCCATTCGGCCCCCAGAGGGAGCCGAGGAGACAGGAATATGGAGAGAGGCAATCAGCCTTAGTGAAATGGGCTGCGCCTCGTTGAAGGAACTAGGCGGCAGCCAATCAATGGCCGGCCTACAGACAATAAATAGGAGAGGACCTGGGTGGTGAGGAGTTCGAGAGAGTTGGAAGTGGAGGACGTGTTGGAAGTGGGAGAGGAAGAAGGAGCGGACGTGGGAGAGAAAGAGGAGGAAGAGGAGGAAGAGTTGAGAGAAAAGACAGAGTTCTATAGAGATAAAAGAAGTGGCTGTGTGCCTTGACCTTTTGATCGTCTGAGAACCCGTCTTGTGTACCGACCCTTGCCTGCCTGACGACCCTCCCGCCTGCCTTGCCCTGGACCCCCTGAGACCACTTCCTGGTGTGAGAACCCCTATTTATGGACTACGACAACGGTATCGGAATAACGGACTTGGCTATAATAACCCTGCACTTTCCCTCCCCCTTTGGAGTAAATAAAGCCTGTTTACATTGAATATTGGTGTGTATATCGGTGATTATTAACTTCAGTCGTGGACACACTCAATAATACGCAGGAGTGTGCCACAATGCGTTAATTAGTTTTAACGGGTTATTTTTTCTGTAATTAATTAATCGTAATTAACGCGTTAAAGTCCCAGCCCTAGTAATTATACTTTTATTCATCATCTTTTTTCATGGGGTTAGTTTGTCACCTTTGACCCCTTGAAGTCCTTGCGGGCCTGTTGGTCCTTCCTGTCCCGGGACCCCTGTGAGACCAAGGTTTCCCTTCTCCCCGGGGAAACCAGAAACCCCTTGAGAACCCTGAGACCCCTTGGGACCCGGTAGGCCGCGACCCGGGTCACCCTGTCGTGATAAACAAATACATGTTGGTTGGCATCTCATTATCCACGAGTGCACGCCAACCTCCAACACACACACACACACCCATAGACACAGACCTTTTGACCAGGAACACCGGGTTGCCCTGTGAATCCGTCGTGACCTGGTTTTCCTGGCTCTCCAGGTATTCCCGGGGCTCCTGTGATTCCAGAATATCCTTGCGACATGCAAAACAGTTGACTTTTAAGTCACGGCCCATCTCTGCCAATGTGATTTGTTTGCATAAGAAAATACATGGCTGAATCAAATGATCGTAATCACAATTGTCGGCAAAATGTACCTTTGGGGCCAGGTGGGCCAGGAAGTCCGATTCCGGGAAGGCCGTGTTCACCTTTCCCTCCAGGGAAACCGGGCAGCCCCGGGTCTCCGCGCACTCCCTGGTCACCTGGGAACAAAGCCATGCCCTCCTCCGTTAGTCAGCCCTTCATCCTTAATCCATGTGACATCATCACATGACATAATGGGTCCAACATCCACCTTGTAGTCCAGGAAAGCCGGGCTGTCCTCTTGCTCCAGGTGAACCAATGGGTCCTTGAACGCTCACGCCTTTACCAGGTTCTCCCTTCAGACCTGGTGGAGGACCAGATAAGCTTGAAGTGTGGACACACTACATAACACCAGTACCGGCACCTTGACTAGTCTTCATTCCTGTTCTCTGACTGTGTACTGATCAGATCATGACCACATGATTCTGATGACTGGAACGTTGTACAGCTATGTGGAAGCCCCTTGATGTTGTACTCACTAGAATGAACTAAGAAAGTAATATACAACATATGTAACATCCTGATATGCAGGGGGAAAGGTAGTCTTGTGCATAAGGTATTTGTCTCTGACTTGACTCTGTCTCTGTCTGTAAAGGTGCTTGCACACTGCCCCAGCAAACACCAACCCCAATGATATAATATATTGAAATATTGGCTGAAGTTCCCCCAACGCAGCAGCAGTATGTGTTTGTTAACCTGGATGCCCAGGTACGCCGGGTTGTCCTGGAGTTCCAGGTGTGCCCTTGTCTCCAGCCTCCCTGGGAAGTCCCACAGCTGGGATGCCGGGCGGTCCTCTCTCCCCCTGAGGTCCCTCACGCCCCGGATCTCCATCCAGTCCGCGGTCTCCCTTGATGCCCTCTTTGGCCTGCGAGCCGCATCACAGAGAGACGATGTTCAGTCCATTGGTCCGCTAGCCGGGACTGTTTGTCTAACTTGTTTTATATATATACTAAGACCAGTGTTGTCTTAGCTTGAGTCTTGAGAAGTGCCGAAAAAGAGGTTTGCCGGATTTATTTTCCGCAAGATTATTTTCCGCAAGATTCTGCATGCTTAAGCACTTACCGGCTCTCCCTTGGGGCCAGGTGACCCCGAGAAGCCATCTTTCCCTGAAAGTCCGTCCAGCCCCAGCAGTCCTGGAGAGCCTGAGGTCCCAGTGAGTCCTTTTTCACCCTTCCACCCGGGAGCCACATAGACATCTCCTGGTTCCCCAACAGCACCCAGAGCCCCCATCAAGCCAGGACTCCCGCTGGTACCCTACAGGTAGACATACCAGACGTGGGGTTCAGAGACCTCATAATGGACGGACCCAACCCATACCGCTTCCCCTACTGTTCGAAGAGTATTTCATAGGGACCATCTAACGTGATTTCAGTTCATCTTGCTGCAGCTGCTGGGGCGCACCTTATCGGGGGTAACTTGTGAAAACCGAAAACAGGGGTGCTACTCACAGAGCTTCCAGGGATGCCGGGAGCACCAGGAGGACCCGTTTCTCCTTTAGAGCCGGCAGGTCCAGGGTATCCTGCCGCAGGGGAAGGGCAAACGTCTTGTTACTGTTGTGTCATTACACTTCCCGATGAAACAGGACGGGATGTTGGAAGAGTATTTGCAAAGGATTGTAAATGAAAATGGCCGCCTCACCTTGTATTCCTTTGGGACCCACTGGGCCAGGTGATCCTAGTGGGCCGTTGGCTTCACACTGGACACAGGTTTCTCCCTTCTCACCTGGTGACAGAGTTCAAGTGCGAATGAATGAATGAATGAATGGACGAATTAAACAGTGTGATGCTAGTGAGTGCGCACGTAGGGGCGTGTGGGTCATCATGTCAGAGACAGACATCAGAGAGGTGAGGTGGTCACAGGTCAGCTCCTACCTTTCTGTCCCACCTCTCCTCGAAGACCTATGGGTCCGACAGGACCACGGGCACCTTTCTCAGCATTGCATTCGCCAGGCGTAACTGTATGGCGCACACACATACACACATCAATACTAGTCTAGCAGTACGAGTCCTATAGTACTGTAGTGTAGGTGTGAGACATGAGGGTCTAGTCTAGTCTATTGTGAGACATACTGGGTGGTCCCGGTATTCCGGGTGGTCCAGGCTGCCCGTCCTCCCCAGGGGGTCCGTGAAGAGACTCCCCCTCCAGGCCCCGTTCTCCTGTGGGGCCGGCGTCGCCCTTTGGCCCCTGGTCGCCTTTAGGGCCCTCGAGTGATCGGCCTTCAAGCAAATGTGGACAGGTTTAGTTCCTGGTTGTAGCACAGGTACGGCCCGTGCACCATGGAAGACCTGGTCGTCTCCCGGTGATGAGAGCTCGGTGACCTACCTGGAGGTCCTGCATCTCCATGTGGGCCTGCAAAACCTGGCAAGGAAAAATTAAAGTCACAAATTGACCGAAATCCATAATGAAAATGTCAAGCAGTGAACAGCTTCACAACACTGAGTGTGTGTGTGTGTGTTGCTCTACCTTTCTCTCCTTGTAGACCCTGGGAGCCTTTGAGTCCGGGGGGACCAGGCACTCCAGTTCCCTAAAGAATCAAACACACCAACTTAGCGAACATGCTGTCAAAATACAAACAGAAATCCCGCAGCCGAGATCTTCACATATGTGGTGTAGGGACATGTAGTAAGGAGAATATAATATATTGTTATTGTAAATAAATTACCATCGTCTGATCAGTTGTCAGAAAACAAATCAATATGTTTAATCTAAGAATTATATTTAAAGAAATACACTTGAAATTCGAGGTGCTGGAAATTTAGGGTGCTGGAAAGGAGGCTCCGGCCAATTGTCGAACCTCAGCTCCAGGAGGAACAATGCGGATTCCGTCCTGGCCGTGGAACAGTGGACCAGCTCTTTACCCTCGCAGGGTTGTTGGGGGGAGCATGGGAGTTTGCCCATCCAGTCTACATGTGCTTTGTGGACTTGGAGAAGGCCTGTGACCGTGTCCCCCGGGGAATCCTGTGGGGGGTACTACGGGAGTATGGGGTACCGGGGCCGTTGGTACGTGCCATTCGGTCCCTGTACGATCAAAGTGCGAGCTGCGTCCGTATTCTCGGCACAAAGTCAAGCATGTTCTCAGTGGGTGTTGGACTCCGCCAAGGTTGCCCCTTGTCACCGGTTCTGTTCGTGATCTTCATGGACAGAATCTCAAGGGGCAGCTGAGGCGAGGAGAGTGTCCGGTTTGGGGACCTCATAATTGCATCTCTGCTCTTTGCAGATGATGTGGTTCTGTTGGCTACATCAGACCGTGACCTCCAGCATGCACTGGGGCGGTTTGCAGCCGAGTGTGAAGCAGTTGGGATGAGAGTCAGCACCTCCAAGTCTGAGGCCATGGTTCTCTGCCGGAAAACGGTGGAGTGTTCCCTCCGGGTTGGGAGTGAGTTGGCTGCCTCAAGCGAAGGAGTTCAAGTATCTCAGGGTCTTGTTCACGAGTGAGGGCCAAAAATGGAGCGGGAGATGGACAGACGGATTGGTGCAGCGTCTGCAGTAATGCGGGCGCTGTACCGGTCCGTTGTGGTGAAGAGGGAGCTGAGCCGGAAGGCGAAGCTTTCGATTTACTGGTCCATCTACGTTCCAACCCTCACATATGGTCACGAGCTTTCGGTAGTGACCGAAAGAATGAGATCGCGGATACAAGCGGCCGAAATGAGTTTCCTCCGCAGGGTGGCTGGGCTCAGCCTTAGAGATAGGGTGAGGAGCTCAGACATCCGGAGGGAGCTCGGAGTAGAGCCGCTGCTCCTCCACATCGAAAGGAGTCAGCTGAGGTGGTTCGGGCATCTGATTAGGATACCCCCCGGGCGCCTCCCTTTGGAGGTTTTCCGGGCACGTCCAACTGGGAGGAGACCCCGGGGCAGACCCAGAACTCGCTGGAGGGATTACATATCTCGTCTGGCCTGGGAACGCCTCAGGACCCCCCAGGAGGAACTAGAGAGTGTGGTTGGGGAGAAGGAAGCCTGGGGGTCCTGCTTAGCTGGCTGCCACCGCGACCCGACCCCGGATAAGCGGACGAAAATGGATGGATGGAATTATTTGAAATTCGTCATAATTGGTGTGAATGCTGAGAAGCATTCACAACATATGTTCTTCTACAGATTTATTATTATTATTCAAAGACCCCATGAAACGACACCCGGAAAAATCAGTCACCTCGCCCGGACAAGAAACAGGGGCCCTCTTCTGGAGCCAGACCTGGGAGGGGAGCTCGTCGGCGAGCGTCTGGTGGCCGGGCGGTGTATCTCCTTCCACATTTTTCAACGTAGAAACATCGTTCAAAGTTTAAAACGTTCAGCTCAATTAGGACATTTTTGCTATATCTTTTCTTATTCATACCCTTCATACTTTCCGAAATATTCAACATTTTCCAGCGATTTTTCCCCATTGAAATACATGGGGGGAATGTTCAAAATGTTTTCAAAACCACTCATATTCAACCTCTTCCCATTCATTCATACATTCAGGTAGAAACTCCATTCAAACATTAAAACGTTCAGGACACTTGGATGAATTAATTTTCAATTCAATTCATTTTCCTAACATTCATACTTTTTATACAATTACAGTTCAAATTTCATTGATTTTTCAGCTCCTCAGAGACTAACATGGGTGTGTATTGCGTTTGCTAGAGTGGGTGACGTTACAGCTAGAGTGGAGAGCAGACGAAAGAAAAATATATAATTTTAAAATTGCCATCCCGCCCACAATATTAACTCCACATACGTAATTTATATATATGTGGTCACAGAAATGTAACTATGGAAACAAATGGCCTTATACTTTTGGATTTATGAGCCTCGGAGTGACAGGAGTGCCCACCAACTGCAGCCTCAAATGTTCAAAAAGTCAGTTTTTTCACCCACCTTCAAGCATTTCAACTCTTCATTACTTATTCATACTTTCAGCTGCAAACGTCATTCAAACGTATAACTGTTACGTCTGGTCGTTCACAGACAGAGACTGTTCGGTTAGGGACTGTTCACGACAGTCCACTGTCGCTTTACGGACTGTCGGTTCTGCTTCACGTGTTTGGGTTTCTGATGTATGTGGTTGTAAAATAAATGGAGAAGCACAATCTCTGGCTTGAGATACAGTAGTCGACTCCGTCATTCTACGGACATAACATTTGGCGACGAGGATGGCTGATTTTTCCCTTCCACCACCCTCTCCATTCCTAGACTTTTTGAGGACCATAGACAGGTTTTTTCAAGTTTCAAGTATTTATTGTCACTTCACAATTTACACGCGAGTATAAGCAGTGAGTGAAAAACTTTTTTTGCAAAACGCCCGACAACCGACAGTAATTATAAAATAATACAAAATAGAATAGAACTACAAAATAGAAATAGAACTATGAATAGAAATTCTTAATCAGAGCCATCTTCACTGGCAAGAGTAGAACAGAAACAGTGGCAGAACAAGCAGAGGCGCGGGGCGGCCGGAGGAGGTTCCCAATACACACCCCACGATGAGAGGTGCAGTGAGGATGGGGGACCCTGTCAGTGATGATGGTCTGAATGGGAAGATTGTCCGGTGTGAGGGGTAATGACAGGAGTGGCCGGTAGAGGGAGCTATCAGGAGGGACAGTAGGTGCCTCTGTAGGCACAGGAGGAGTGTCCGGGAGGGGGGTGTGGCATGCAGACAGTCAGGTGTGTGGAGCAGCAGACTGGACAGCGTGCTGTATGTTAGCCGTTAGCATCCAGCTGCCCAGTCTGTTCAGGTGGAGTCCATCGGGCCTGTAGAGTGAGGAACGGCTCCAAAACAAATTGAAATTGTCGATAAAGCCAATATTGTGAGCTCTGCAGGCGGACTGGAGCCAGGTGTTGAGGCTGAGGAGTCTGCTGAAGCGCTCTGAGCCACGGGATAGCGTTGGCAGAGGGCCACTAATAAAAGCAGACTTCCCACAGTTTTTTAAAAGGATTAAGAGTTCATTAAAATCTTTTTTAGTTACCTCTGATTCCCGACGAGCAGTGTCATTACAGCCCACATGGACCAGCACCCGGTTGAAGGAGGATGGGATTTGTCCAGGATAACCAGCACTGTAGCGCCAGGAAAACAGTGAGTGGATGCGTTGAAATAGCGAATATTCCTGGTGATGCTATCCCCCACTATCAGCGTGGTGGGAGAGACCAAGGGACGAGGAGGAGAAGGCTGAGGAGGCTGGCTGGAAGGTGCACAGTCCCCACTGTGTGGCCGGGCAGGCGAGTGTTGAGGCGGGCCAGTGGCAACGATTCCAGCATAGCTGTCACGGGTGGAGGGGGCAGAGTCCACGCTGTGTGACTGGGATGGCAGGTGATGCGGCGAGGTGGCGGTCCCAGCCGCGGCAGGAGGAGCGTGTGCCCGGCTGGGGCAGGAGAGACCTTCTGAGTGGCTGCGGACTGCATCTTTTAGGAGCTTCCGACGCAACGCGACTGTGGACCACCAGGCGCCAGCGAGGAGGACGCGGATCCACCAGAGCGAGAAGCCACAGGAGCACCATCAGCAGGTGGGGAGGAAGCCGCAGCGTCTCTGGATACCGAGCCAGCGCCAGCATCGGCGTCCAGGTTCACACCAGGCTGTGACAGTGCCTCGAAGCGGTTGGAGAGGCTGAGGCGAGAAGGCAAGGCAGCGCTGTCGGAGGTTTGTTTTTTCCCTCGGATTACCTTGGACCAGAGCGGTTGGTGGCTCGGAGTTGAGCTAGAGGACGGCAGCGGGCAGACTGCAGGGTCCCAGTGGACCGTGTCCTGGAGAGCCGCTGTGAGTGAGGCGATCTGTTGCGACTGTTCGTGAGCCACGTCCATATAAACGGCCAGCAGGCCAGACTTGCTCTCCAGTTCCTCAGAGAGCCGGCGAATATCTTCCTTGAGGTCAGTAATGTTTTTATTTGCTTTTTTGAGCGACTGGTCATCTTAGCACTTAGCTTGTTAGCTTAGCTTAGCTTACTTAGCATAGTTCTTGAGAAAACATAAATAACTGATTTTGCCGAGTATTTTGATCAGCAAGAAAAGACCACCCAGTGGACTTGCACAGTGGTGCCAAGAAAACAACCTCGCCCTCAACGTCAAGAAGACCAAGGAGCTGATCGTGGACTACAGGAAGCGGAGAGGAGAGCACGCCCCCATCTCCATCGACGGTGCTGCAGTAGAGAGGGTCAGCAGCTTCAAGTTCCTCGGCGTGCACATCTCCGAGGACCTCACATGGACCATGCACACCACACACGTGGTGAAAAAGTCCCAACAACGCCTGTATTTCCTCAGGCGACTGAGGAAATTCAACATGTGCCCCCGCATCCTCAGAACATTCTACTCCTGTACCATCGAGAGTGTTCTTACAGGATGCATCACCGTCTGGTACGGGAACTGCACCGCACTGGAGCGTAAACACTACAGAGGGTGGTGCGGACGGCCCAGTACATCGTTGGAGGTGAGCTTCCCTCCCTCCTGGATATATACACCAGGCGGTGCGTGGCCAAGGCCAAACGGATTATTAAAGACAATAACCACCCCAGCCACGAACTGTACACACTTCTACCGTCAGGCAGGCGATACCGCAGTATCAAGTGCCACACGAGCAGATTCAGAGACAGCTTCCACAGTCAGGCCATCAAGCTGCTGAACAAGTTCGGCATCAATGTCTAAATGCTAGTGCTAAGTGTTACTGCTAGTGCTAGTCCTGGTGATAAGTTGTTACTGCTGGAGCTAGTGCTGGTAGCAGTGCTAAGTGTTGGTGCTAGTGCTGGGGTTACTGCTAGTGCTGGTCCTGGTGCTAGTGTTACTGCTAGTGCTGGTGCTAGTACTGGTGTTAGTGCTAGTCCTGGTGCCAACTGCTGGTGCTAGTGTTGTGTTGACTGTCTGAGAAGGTATTCTGTGACATTCTGTGAATGTCAGCATATAACAATGTATATTTTAGTACATTGATTTATATGTGTATTGCTCACCTGGATATTTTTGCTGTATATTCCATTTCATTTTATATTTCATTTACTTATTTACACAG
>PIJE02002845.1:25911-47009 GCA_002895965.2 Coryphaenoides rupestris | reverse complement strand
ATAAAGTGAGGAGGACGTATACAATTATATATAGAGGTGATACCAAGGGATAAGTGTTCGTCATCCTCTATGATGAAATCTACAGGTTGTGTGTGAGTATTGTCTCATGGTGTTGGTGGGAGGTGGATAAATATACTGTATGCTATGGTGGAGTCTTATTATATTTGTTTTCTTTTGAGATAGGGACGCACTATTAATGGTACAGTTGGTAGTTTGGAGGTCGCACTTGATGGACGCTTGAGAGGAGGCGTCTATTCGTCGGGATATCCTAGTTTGTGTGTGTCGGGGTGTCTCTATATAGTGCATATGTTATCAGTAGTGCCTTTGTCGTAGGTGGGATATACAGAAGAGTAACCGTATGCTGACGTGACTATTCTTATTTTTATTGTGAAGAGTACTAGCGCGTAGTGTGAGTCGGAGATTCTGCTCGCGTAGTGGTAGAGATAATGTGATGCTAGTGTAGCTTCTGATGTGACGAGGCGATGATAGACATGGAGGAATTGAGATCCAGTCTGTTGACACAACATTACGTCGCTGTGGAGCGTTAATTGAAACTCACAATGCTCTCCTCTGCGGCCATCTTTTTTCCTGGTGAAGAGAAAACGCAGTAAGTGTTTCCATGGCGATAGAAACGGGTGTGTAGATGTAGACGTGACAACTATATATATATATTTATATCTACATATATATGGATATAGATATATATGTATATATGTATCTATAAATATGTATCTATATCTATCTATTAATATAGATATATCCATATCTATATCTATCCTTCCCTATCTCTCTCTCTCTCTTTCTCTATCACTCTATCTATCTGTGCATCTATATATCCATTCATTCATCCATCAATTTTCTAATTTCGGCCGATTGTATCAGCGATCTCATTCTTTCGGTCACTACCTAAAGCTTGTGACCATAGGTGAGGGTTGGAACGTAGATGGACCGGTAAGTCTCCTCACCCGGTACACCATACTCCTGCAATACCCCTCACAGTATTCCCCGGGGGCACGGTCATGAGCCTTCTCCAAGTCCACAAAGCACATGTAGACTGGATGGGCAAACTCCGTTGACCCCCCCAACAACCCTGCAAGGGTAAAGAAAGTGTCTTCTATGTTCTGGCACCGCATTGGTGGAACTCCTGGCTGACGTCAGGGCGGCAGAGTTGCTCACCAGCTTCCGCAAGAGACTCAAGACCCACCTGTTCAGAGTTCACCTGGACTCTGCATAACCCCAATTTAGCATATTGTATGTTCTTAGATGTTGGTAATGCACTCAGAATGGCAGTTATTGCTCTTATCCCAGTTACTATGGAGGCAACCTAGCAATTATGAAACTTGTTCTCTTAGCCTTGCAACTGTGAATGCTTGAAACCTGCTCTATTCTTATCTTTATGTACCACAGTGATATATTGCTGTCTCCTTCAACAAATGTACTCTTTGGACGTCGTTTTGGATAAAGGCATCTGCCAAATGCCCTACATGTAAATGTAAAGAGCTGGTCCACAGTTCCACGG
This sequence comes from Coryphaenoides rupestris, assembly GCA_002895965.2. NCBI lineage: Eukaryota > Metazoa > Chordata > Actinopteri > Gadiformes > Macrouridae > Coryphaenoides > Coryphaenoides rupestris. The sequence continues at coordinate 45,490 of PIJE02002845.1, read as the reverse complement.
CCAGGACGGATTCCACATTGTTCCTCCTGAAGCTGAGGTTCGACAATCGGCCAGAGCCTCCTTTCCAGCACCCTGGAATAAACTTTCCTGGGGAGCCTGAGCAGTGTGATTCCCGGATAATTGGAGCACAGCCTACGAAGCCCCCTTTATGAAAATGGGGACCACCACCCCGGTCACTCTGCCGTTTATCCCAATTACCTCCTCCAGGTTTCTCCATTGTTGCCCATGTGCGCGTTGAAGTCCCCCAGTAGAACTATGGAGTCCCTGGATGGAACCCTTTCCAGGATGCCACCCAGAGACTCCACAAAGGCTGGATACTCCGGAACTGCTGCTCGGTGCATAAGCACACAAAACAGTGCATAAGCACTCCAGCAACTTGCTGTCGCATGGAGACGACCCTCTCGTTCACCGGGAAGAACTCCAACACGGCGCTCAGCAGCACTCAGCCAAGGACTGCAAGTATCCCCACACCTGCCCGGCGCCTCACATCCTGGGCAACTCTCCAGTCCGGCCCCTCTCCAGGAGTTAGGATCCAGAACCGGTGCTGTGCATGGAGGTGAGCCCAACCATATCTAGTTGGTACCGCTCCACCTCCCACACCAGCTCCGACTCCTTCCCTGCCAGCCAGGTGATGTTCCACGTCCCGAGAACCAGTCGGCAATGCCGGGGATCCGCATGCCCAGGACCCTGACATTGCCTACCGCCCGGTTTGCAATGCACCCGACCCCAATGACTCTCCCTGCAGGTGGTGAGTCCACAGGGACGTTGTATCTCTATGTCCTTATCTATATATCTATATATCCATATCTATTTATCTATAGATCTAATGATGTCTATATATCTATATCTATAAACATCCAGATGACAGCGTAAACCGTGTGTCTCCACCGAGACCGAGGTGACCAAGATGGCGTCATCGCTCTCTCCTCACCTCTTGTTCTCCGCCAGCCAATGAGGCGGAGCAGAACCACCAGGGTGAGGATGGAGAAGCTCAGCAGCACCGCCACATGCAGCAGGACCCCTGCTGTGGAGCTGGGAGGGTGGTCCTGCTGAAGACATCGTCAACAACCCGCCGTGTGATCGTGTGTAAAGCGCTGGGAGGACTTTTCATCAATGTCATCATTATTTCAAACCTTTACCTCCCTGAAAATGTATTAATAAATGATTATTTGATTTTCTTTAATACGCTTGTTATTTTATTTCTCTCCCCACTGCCCTCATAGTTCTCTGACAAGACCTGTGCTGTGCTGGAATGATGAGGGAGTGAATAACTTATCTTGGTGATTTTTAAATCATTCAAGGCAAGACAAGATGAAATATTTATGGCTGTTTATTGAATATATTGAACAGCTGGAATTAACCAAATTATCCAACATGAGACACATTAAGTTGGTGAGAGGATCTAAATGTCGGTTTCGATCCATATTTGAGTTAATTGCCGAGCCCTCGCCACAGGTTAGAAAAGCGCAATAGAAATCTGTTCACCACTGATGAAAAACCTACGTAGACCGATGTCTGAAACCGTAGTAAATTACTAAAAACAGACTTTCTCCATGATAGTGGGTAGAGGGAAGTGTGGCGTTTGTCTCCCCAGTATCTTTGCATGTTGAAGAACGTGTGAAAATATTTGGTGCTGATGCTGTCAGAGATTGTCAGATTGTTGGAACACACACCCGGGCCAGTAGTGCCACAGTTTACTGCCAAGGAACATGGCTTTGTGTCTAATGTAATGTTTTAATAACTAAAATGCTCTTAACTATAAGACAACACGTTATATCAGATCAAACTGTAGCCATGGTTTGATTGCAGATTGTATACTGAGCCAGATACATGCATCTGCAGATATATTGTTGTGGTGAATAGAGTATACAGCTCTGTGTTTGTGTAAGAAAGAAGTAGGAAGTGAGAAGGTTTCATAACTTTAGTTGTGGTGATAGACAGTTAGAAGACATGACGATTCACACGGTCAAATCTGCAGAGTAACAAGGATAGACAGATAGAAATGCAGCCATTTTGAATCATTGCTCCACAAGATAGAGATGAAATACCATTCAGTGTAGCTGTGGTTGGTTTAGATGTGATCGGGTTAGTTGCTGTGCCAAGGGGATTAAAAGCAACGACAAATACATGGAATTATTATACAACTTTTCATCTTTACAGCAAATATGCCTGGAAAATATCCTTTTAGACAAGCTTGAGGTGTATCCAGGTGGTATATTTTACAAATTAATAAGTGAAGTTCATGTCTAAAATCGAAATAAAAAGAAAACAAAGCATATTGTAAATAAAATAAAATATTTTGATCAGAGTTACAGGGAGATAAAGACACCATTTTGTATCCTGGATGGACGTGAAATAGCTTCCAGTGTAGCTGTGCTTGGTGGGCTGCTGCTCGCTGCTCCATGTTGGTTCAAAGCAACGACAGAACAAAGACGCCATTAAGTGAAGAACTTTTGTCATCATAATCACTCTTTAGTACGCCTGAGAAATATATTACTGTAATGCACAGCAAGTATTCTACTGATTAGATTCATAGATCATGTCTAACATTTAACTACCTCAACATATGACATTGTCATATTTTTGGGAGTGATGCCTTTAGATTGTCAGATTGTTAGCAGCAAAAATAAAATAGAAAAAAACAAGACTATAAGAACACCTCACCTCATATTCTGATGCTCATGGAATGGTTACACCACCTAAATGTACACTTTTGGGTTGAAACCATAATGGTTAGCAGATTAAGATTAAGATTAAAATACTTATTAGTTCTAGATTATACGATGTAGGATCAAAATGCTTTCCTCCTGGTAAGTAGAGTCTGCAGGTGTATTGACCTTCATCTTTCTTTCTCAACTTCTTTAACTCCAGAGAACACTTCTGTGTAACACGTAGTCTCTCTCTGTCATCAACAGACTGAACCTTCCCATAAAAAACCAATTCTTCAGTGGTTCCGTTCTTATTGAACAGCCAGTTAACATTAGAACAGTTCTCCTGAGCCCCACATGATAGAGAGACACAATCTCCAGATCTGAAATCTGCCTTTAACCGTCTTCCATGATACTCTGAGGAGAGAAAAGACTTGTTACAGGCAGGTGCACAGATAGGGCCCAAAGGGGCTTGAGCCCCTGCTGCCCTTTTGCCCTGAGTCAAAAAGTGCCCTTTTCTGGCTCCGCACTCAGCCGACTGGCTCCTCCATCCCTGACTTACTTTTTATGTTATATATCCGTAAAAAAACTCCAGGTGCATCGCAATAAATTTGAATATCGTGGAAAAGTTAATTTATTTCAGTAATTCAATTCAAAAAGTGAAACTCATATGTTATATAGATGCATTGCGCACAAAGTGAAATATTTCAAGCCTTTATTTCTTTGAATTTTGATGATTATGGCTTACAGCTAATCAAACCCCAAAATTCAGTATGTCAGAAAATTAGAATATTACATAAGACCAATAAAAAAAGAATTTTTCACACAGAAATGTCGGCCTCCTGAAAAGTATGTTCACGTATATGCAGTCAATACTTGGTCAGCCCTCCTTTTGCATGAATTACTGCATCAATGTGGCGTGGCATGGAGACGATCAGCCTGTGGCACTGCTGAGGTGTTATGGAAGCCCAGGTTGCTTTGATAGCGGCCTTCAGCTCATCTGCATTGTTGGGTCTGGTGTCTCTCATCTTCCTCTTGACAATACCCCATAGATTCTCTAAGGGGTTCAGGTCAGGTGAGTTTGTTGGCAAATCAAGCACAGTAATACCATGGTCATTAAACCAGGTATTGGTACTTTTGGCAGTGTGTGCGTGCCAAGTACTGCTGGAAAATGAAATCAGCATCTCCATAAAGCTAGTCAGCAGAAGGAAGCATGAAGTGCTCTAAAATGTCCTGGTAGACAGCTGCGTTGACTTTGGACTTGATAAAACACAGTGGACCAACACCAGCAGATTACATGGCTCCCCAAATCACCACTGACTGTGGAAACTTCACACTGGACTTCAATAAACTTGGATTCTGTGCCTCTCCACTCTTCCTCCAGACTCTGGGACCTTGATTTCCTTTTGACCACTGAGTTCAGTTCACTCCTTGTGAAGCTCCCTCAAATTCTTGAATGGCCTTTGCTTGACAATCCTCGCAAGGCTGCGGTTATCTCTGTTGCTTGTGCACCTTTTCCTACCACACTTTTTCCTTCCGCTCAACTTTCTATGAATATGCTTGGATACAGCACTCTGTGAACAGCCAGCTTCGTTAGCAATGACCTTTTCTGTCTTACACTCCTTGTGGAGGGTGTCAATGACTGTCTTCTGGACAACTGTCAAGTCAGCAGTCTTCCCCATGATTGTGTAGCCTACTGAACCAGACTGAGAGACCATTTAAAGGCTCAGGAAACCTTTGCAGGTGAGTCTACAATATTGAACTTTTTCACAACATTCAATTTTCTGAGATACTGAATTTTGGGTTTTCATTAGCTGTAAGCCATAGTCATCTAAATTAAAACAAATAAAGGCTTGAATTATTTCACTTCTTTGTAATGAATCTATATAATATGAGTTTCACTTTTTTAATTGAATTCCTGAAATAAATTAACTTTGTCACGATATTCAAATGTATTGAGATGCACCTGTATCAAGTAGGTCAGTAGGACTTGCCAGCTACACGCTGTAATTTCGTCATTACTAGCCGAGCAAGCAGACTAGTCGAATTATCATTAAAATGACTCAGTCATCATCTCAGTCATGCAGGACAACTTACAAATATGCAATTAATTTCTGAAGCAGGTAGTTGGTGATTTGTCATCCCTTTTTCTACAGCCAGTTTTCTAAAAACGTGATGTTTAAAAGTGTATATTGTTTGGGCATGTGCAGTGTGTGTGTGTGTGTGTGTGTGTGTGTGTGTGTGTGTGTGTGTGTGTGACCAAGCAGTAATGATTATTTAACAGTGTCGCAAAAGTAGTCATTCCAGTCGACCTTTCTATATTCATCCTCAAACCTCGGACACTTGACTCTCTCCTTCCCACGAGAGTGTTAGGGTGCTGTGCAGATGCACTTACTTGGGCATATAATCACACTTCCTAGTTGTTGATGCCATCAGTGATAAAAAAATAAATAAAAAGTTGATGTAAGTTCAGCTGATGGAAACTGAACTTATGTAAGTTAAAGGAAACTAACGATAAAATGACATTTAATGGTATACATTTTAGGGTAATGTATCTGTAATTTAAATCATATAACTAGTGACATTTGGTTTTTGTTTTTGTTGTTTTGTTTGATCTCTATTGCGAAATGGGAGACATGTGGTGACTCCGCCTCTGCCAAGGATATGGGTGGGGCTTCCCCCGAGTCTTCAGACTCTGCCTCTTCCTCAGAGGTCAGGGTTAGCGTTAGGGTTAAACCTAACCCTAACGCTAACTCTAACCCTAGCCCTAACCCTAACTAACGCTAACCCTAACCCTGACCATGACCCTGAACCAGTTGTTTCAGAGGTTGTATTTGAGCATTGAGTTTAAATGCCTGGAGTTTAAATGTTTACATAAGGCTGTAAATGGAGTAAAACCCAAGGAAGACTTGAACCTGAGTCTCCCTAGCATCAATGTACAGCTCTGTCTGCTGCTTCACAGGGATCACAGATCTTTCAGAGGTTTTATTTGAGCATGATGGAGTAGAACATGAGGAGGACTTGAACCTGAGTATCCAGGGGTTTTCCCAACAGGTCTGCGTGCTGCACCACAGAGACACCTGCAATGCACCCTAACCCTCGAGTACCCGGGGGGCACTCCATCCCCGTGGGTACTCTCGGCGGTACGAGAGGTAGCTGCCCAATTCGCATCGGTAGGGGAGACCAATCTAATAACCACCACGGAACCCAATTTGATCCCCTTACTACCTTCTCCCACCACCTCAACTCTTTTAATAAATCAATCAAAGACAACTTCAAATTCACACAATCCCTTATGCCCCCACCGGCCCCCTTCAAGATTTCTATGGCATATCGGCGTAATAAAAACTTGAAGGACTTTTTATTTCATACAGCCCTCAATAATGATAAAATGGCACGTACAACCCAGGACAAATGTCAAATATATAGCCGGTAATAAAGTGCAACACACTTTATTGCCAGCAGATAGCGATGTTGCATCAATATTATCACCTACATGACTTACCCTCCTAAAGCCACAAGTATCTTATGATGGGACCCAAACACGTGTGTATTCAACCTGGAAATAGCTATGACAATGGACACACAGAAAATTAGGAAATTTGAAATTTTGAAACATTTGAAAAATTAAAAAACAATCAGACAAACAAACAAACAGGCATTCTGTATTTCTGCTGACTGTTCATTCATGAAGTAGGCCTAACGTTGCCTTGGAGTCTAAATAGTAGTTTTTCTGGATTACATAATCCCCAAAAACTCCACGAAGTGACACTGCATTCAAACTTTGATTGACATATCTTCTCATCTGCGGCGGTGGGGTGAGGGGTTAAACCCTCACGTGTCCGGGTCAAGGTGACACAATGTCCCGCTGGTTAGGGCGTTCTTTTAGTGAATTAGCTGGTGTTGATTCTTCGAGTGACAGTTAATCAGAGGTGCTATCAATAAAACAGTGTCCGGCGCGTCCCAAGTCCCCTGGACCGCTCCTGCTGCGACGGTCTCAATAATATATAATGGATGACGGTCATTTAGAAACTGGACACGTTGGAACACAGGACTGCCCGGGGTGAGAGAGAGACACCACACACACACACACACACACACACACACACACACACACAGTATGACAGAGACACCGAAGACGATTAAACCCCTAATAGCGTAACATCATCCGGTTCATACCCCATGCTGCCATAACCCTGCTGACCTAAAGATGGCCGCCCCTTATGGATTTTCCACCTGGATAAAGATGTCATCGACACGGAACCGTTTTCAGTCGCGCCTCAAGTGTGATTTTGTGCGCAAAAGTCTCCAACAAATACATGAAAATTGCCGTCAACACATATTTCTGTAAGACATCGTTCAAAGCCCCATTTCAATCTTTCTTTTCAATTTGTATTTTTTCGGAGGCCATTATATCGGCCAGTATCTGACCATCGCATCGGTCTCAGCTTGACACTTTAATCTGCCTCATTTGTAACTCTGTAATAAGCAGTGTAATAAGTGCAGACATGCCCATTGGCCTTCCCTTAATCCGCCAGGCGACCCAATGAACCCAGGGATGAGCGATTTCCACTCTCTGCCGGGCTAATCAATGACCGCAGGCCAGCGCCGGAGCGGTCTCTATAGCTGCCTGCCTAACAGGCCGCATCAGCTCCTGAAACTTTAATGCAACCGTTGGCTGGCAGAAAGAAACCATGTTTGGCGTGTGAGGGTCCCATGCAAAAAAATCACCAACAAAAAACTAAACGGCAACAAAAAAGAGAGATCGGCTTTCCGCAGTCGAAGGTCAAGTTTTCTTTCTTGAGTAGCTTAAGTGATGACGTGATATTGTTCAAAACGATTTCAACTTTGACCTGGATGAACTTAACCCTGACCCTGACCCTGACCGCTGACCACTTGAAGCAGCACAGCCCTAACCCTGACACCTCAAAGCCACCTAACTACTCACACACACTGAATAAACGTGGCCAATTGAAACTGATATGAGTATTTAAAAACGGCATATCAAAATGGTACACAATGTCTCTTAAGAATGTTCATAATAGTCCAAACTGTGGGTTTTTACTAAAAGCATTCAGTGGCCGAGACTTAGAGTAACAAACTTAGCGACAGGTTAACTAAAGTCCACTCGTCTACGGGGGCGATAACACACAACATCCCGGAACACATGGAAAATGGTAATCCAAAACTGCCATGCTGAAAGGCCGGTGTGGTTCTGTAATACCTCAATGCCTAACTGGGCATACTACACTGTCTCCTCTCCTCTGAGCTGACGACCTTGTGAATAGTATATTCTGCGTTGCTGTGACTGTGAACCTTCAATGACCCTCCCTCAGGAACCTGGACTCACTCCAAGGAACCTGCCTCCTTCTATGTCTCCATGATCTCTGAGATCACAAGCGATATGATCAAACATGATCTGCATCTCATCAAATTACGATGCCAATAGTTAGTAAGTCGACACCAGGTGGACTTGCATGTGCATGTGTTCAATAGTATATTATAATAATATAATAATAAATTAGAATATACAAATATATTGGAATTTCGCATCTGTCTTCAGAGAGGTCAGTTAGATGATTCGGACAGTTGAACCCACTCGCTAAAGTCCTCATGTTGTAATGATGCTGTGGTCTCAGATGCGGTGGCACCAGACTACAGCTGTTTGAGACGTTTCAACTGTTTGGCGTGTCGTAGCCACTGGTGACCTTGACCATAATCCTGCTGTTGAACCCCTGGGAGGCCAGGGTCGTTCCCCTGCCCTCCCCTCCCCTCCCCTCCTCTTTCGCCTGGGGGGGCGGGGGGGGGGGGGGGGGGGGGTCACGAACTCCATTGTCGGCGTAGATAGCATACGTTATTCATGTCGTTTCCATACCGCCGCTGCCCCCATGTTGTTCTTGCTCGTAGAACACCATGGATGTAAGGAGTTGAAACCCTTTGGAAATGGTTGTACGGGCGAATCCTTCTCCCGAAAGTTTTACATTCGGACACCTGGATATTCGAGTGTGTGTGTGTGTGTCTGCGTGCCGTCTGGTATAGTATCAGAGCTTCGTGGTTCATATCCCTGTTAAGTAGCCAGAACAGGTAACTGAAGTAGGGTGGATGTACACCTCAATAGCATCAATCTGTCCTCACTGAAAACACGCACACACGTATGCACGCACACACACATGCACGCACACACGTACGTACGCACGCAGACTACGTACGCACACACACACACATGCACGCACGCACACACGTACGTACGTACACGCACACACACACACACATGCACGCACACACACATGTGCGCTATTAGGTGTCACTACAACATGTAAATTATTCAGTTTGCCCTGAACGGCAACCAGATTCCTCTCCCAGTCTGCAGAGCAGCCCATTATTAATGACCCAAAAGAGATGACAGTAGACACAGAGAGAGAGAGAGAGAGAGACACACACACAGAGAGAGAGAGAGAGAGAGGGGGAGAGAGACAGGTAGGTGTAGAGAGCCAGACAGATGGAGAGACAGATAGACAGCCAGGCAGGTAGACGGTCAAAACAGGTTAACAAAGAGGCAGACAGGCAACAAACAAAAAGAAGGACAAACAAAAAGAATCGCTGATCCAAGCTCTGGGGGGGGTTCAAGGCTGTCAGAACTGAAATACTTTGTAGAGATTAGTTTGGAGTTTGGACATCCATTCAAAAGAATCCATGCAATGAGTCACAAGAGTTCTGTATGAGTGTAAAAAATATGTATTTAGACAATTTAAACAACAAATAACAGTGAATACAAATGCGGTCATTACAACAAAGTTGCTCAACATTGTGACTAAATTGTTACGAGCTTGACGTCACCCTCCCTGGTCCATCATACACACAACACGCACACACACACACACACACACAACACACACACACATGGCGTACGCACACACACCCATTCTCACACACACACACACACACACACACACACACGCGCGCACATACACACACACACACACACACACACACACACACACATACTGTCTGGGAGGTGTTCATTGCTCTCCATGAATAGTTAAGTGGTTGGCACTGTCTGATAGCATAATCAATGTGTGGTAATCCCGTGTAAGTGCTGTGGCCGTGCTTTCCAATACTGTAGAGACTTAAGACACCCGAGTTAAGCCTATGAAATACTGTCTGGAAGAGTTGCCGGGCAATGTGTTGCTTTTTAATTAGAAGGATGGATAATAAATATGTCAATCCCGTTTAGGTGGCCTTAGGATCACTGTGTTTACATTTAAGGCACTGTCCCTCTCTCTCTCTCTCTCTCTCTCTCTCTCTCTCTCTCTCTCTTCGCGCTCTCTCTCTCTCGCTCTCTCTCTCTCTCGCTCTGTTTCTTCCTTTTCTTCTCGACGTGATGGTTGGTTGGTCCCCATCGCATTACATACAATACCACACACGTTTAGCTTATTCACCTCCCTTCCTTCTCCTTTTTGAAACTATCTTTTCCCTTCCGAGAATACAAGTTGTGGAGCTGCTGCCTCGCTGCTACTAATATTTGAGAGTTGTAAACAGGGCGAGAGAGAGAGAGAGAGAGAGAGAGAGAGAGGAGAGAGAGAGAGAGAGAGAGAGAGAGACAAACAACCAAAACAGCTCCCTCCCTCCCTCCCACTGAGAATGTTGCATTTCACGTAACTGTGATGGACGTTAAAGGGTGTTTACAGCACCTTTAATGAATCTAAACTTTTTTTATGTTGAAATGTTTAAAAGTGATTTTGTTTTCTGCGGGGTCCGTCCAACATAACTTGACGCACCAGGTGGTTCATTTCACAGAAGCATCCGGGAAGTCGTCCGTCCGTTCAAACTGTTTGGAAAAGCGGGCAGGCACTTAAAAAAATACGAATAATAAAATCACTTGGCAGGTGATTGGATGAACCGTCTGTCTATCACCACCACCACCACACCCGTAGCTGCCAATAGTTCCTCATGGGACGCCGATTCGGTCCGAACCGCTGTGGTTCAGGCCTTAAGCCTTGAAGACTTGAAGCCTGGCCATAGAGGGGGAAAAAACGAGAATGAGAACTCGCAAGATCTGATCTGGTCTCACGAGGCTAGGTCCTAGACAACACTTGGCACCTGAGATCAACTTTTCACTCCTCCTCCTCCCCCTCCTCCTCCCCCACCCCTCCCCCTCTTCCTCTGGGGGTCAGTAGTCCATGCCGTGCAGCTGGTTCTTCCTCTCCGTCTTCCCCTGCAGGGCGGCGGGCAGGAGCGGGAGGTTCAGGTCCGCCGCGCGACGCTGGAGGGACGAACGCAACTGGACGGTGTTGCGCTTGGCCCCGCCCACCCCGGCCCCTGCTGTCCCACAGTCTCCTCCTCCGCCTCCTCCTCCTCCTCCTCCTCCACTTCCACCACCACCTCCACCTCCTCCTCCTCGACTGGCCTGCTCCCCCGCCCGCTTGCCCCCCCGCTCCTGCTGCTGTCTCAGGCTGGTGACCACTGGCGCGTGCGGCCGCTGCGAGGAGGGGAAGATGGGCGGCTTGGTCCCGTTCACCAGGAACCCCACCACGGGTCCCGGGCGGGCGAGTCCCACCCACGAGAGTTTCCTGCCAGCGCGACCACCGCCGCCACCGCCGCCGCCACCGCCAGCCCCCTTAAGGCCTACGTTGCGCAGGCGGGGCAGAGAGGCCGGCGCCCCCCCAGCGCCGTGCAGGGCGTCGGCCTCCAGGAGCATCCTGGGACACACGCCCGGCTTCTCCGACTTCTCCGAGTAGAAGGTCTGCAGCTTCTCCAGGCGCTCGGTGCCACTAAGGCGGCGGCTGTGTCCGTTGCCCGGGCGGCGGTTGTCACCATGACAACCGCCGCCCGGGTCCTCCGCGGCTGCGGCGCCGTCCGAGTGGGTGGTCCTCCCGAGCAGGTGGGGCGGGCGGATCGTGTTGTGTCTGGCCGTGGCGCTGCTGCTGCTGTTGTTGTTGTCGTCGTTGCCGTCTCCGATTGGCTCGGTGGTGGCGGGGACTTGGCAAGGGGCGGAGTCACACAGCTTGGTGGCAGAGGTTTTGGGTGGAGATAGATGGACCAGCTCCCTGTCCCCAAACATGGACACTGGACACAAATACACTTGCTGAAAAATCTATATATATACATTAATATGTCTTAATTGTTGTGTATTGTTTTTTTTTATGTTTTAATCATTGCTGCTGTATTATTTGGCTCATTCGTGATTGACCGCCAAGCAAACACTAAAATACAGGAGCGAGGACAAAACCTAGGAACCTGTGAACCTGTGTGTGTGTTCCGATACTTTTGATCCGTACCTTCCGGAAACAGCACCTCCCTCGTGTCCACCGTGATGGCGACCTCCTCGTCCGAGATCCCGGCTTCCGTGGCCGGAGGAGGAGGAGGAGGAGGAGGAGGATGAGGAGGAGGAGGCAGCAGAGGCGGGGGTGACGGCAGGGAGGCCAGGCGGGGAAGGAGAGGGGGGAGCGAGGAGGAGGAGGAGGAGGAAAGGGGCAGCCGAGGGAGCGACGGAGAGGGAGGCCGGTTCTCCTCGTCCCCGCCGCCGCGCTCCCTCCTGGACGCGTCCTCGGGCCTCCTCCTCTGGTTCTGACTCCTCAGAGGCCGGATGGTTTGCTGTTTGCCGACGTTTTCGTTGGCTGCCTCGTTCTAAAATCGATTTGCGATTCAAAACAATTCCGGATTCAAAATCGATTCTCGATTCAGTGCATAGGTTGTGCTAATTTAGATTCTTCCATAAATATATTTTTTCATACGCCCCTACATCACAGTAATTACAAAACATTATCAAGATCAGTTAAAATGTAAAAGCAGTGTTTGGGAATAGAAAAAGGCAAAAGAGACATTACTTTCTGAGGTGATAAGTCGTCAAAAGACCTTTTGGCAGAGGTATCACGACACAGGTTTAGCGCACAACACTAATGACACGTCTGCCCCATTATAGACCCAACGGTAGCGAAACGCGTCATCGCCGTAGAGCAAACACTGGAGCTGGTGTCGCTCATAACACTAATTATGTCTCTGCTACTTTAGCACGGGTAGTAGACACTAGCAAGTATGATGCTATGTCGCATTTACCTCTGAAGTCAGAGCTGGGAATGTCTTTGTAGCCAAGTTGACGTCGCGTTCCAGCACAACTAGTCGGAAACCCGTGAGCACTCGCAGTTCTAGCCAGGTTGTAGCCGAGCGATAAATGAAACCTTCCCATTGTTAATGTTCGGGGTAGTAGTGCAATACGTAGCATTTGGTCCCCCTCTATCGATTGATTACCTGTGGCTGAGTCTTGGATCCATTGCTATTCCTGCCTCTCCACGTGTTCTTGCTGGGCAGGCTCCACTCGTTGCTGTTGGCCTTCTGTTGCATTGGATACACATTCATGTGGTTAAGTGAAGTAAAAACAAGTTGCAACCATTTGCGGCTAAACTCAATCGAATAAGTAAGCCGTTGAAACATGAATTAACATTGAAACGTGAGTTAATTCATGGGCTTCTTTTCGAAAGATTAAAGGAGACATATTATATCACCAGGCGTGAGCGTGATTAGCCATTCCAAGCGGTTTCAAAAACCAGTTAGAATGGCCCCACTTGACATCACAAGCGGGAGTGTCCACATAGAAGTATGCTGTATGGATCAGCCGACCAGCCTACCCAGTGGACTGTAGCCACTGGCTGGTGGATCCATACATCTGGGTGGACACTCTCACTTGTGATGTCAAGAACCGGAGATGACACCCGTTTTTGAAACCGCTTGGAAGGGCTAATCACGCTCACACCTGGTGGTTTAATACGAGTCCTTTAAGGTTTGACCCACTCAAAGTACGACCCAAGTACGACCCACTACGACCCACCAGTTGAGTACCGCTGCTTTAGTCAATGTGTGCGCACGTATACTGTACCTTGCTGGGTTTCTTCTCTGCTTTCTGGCCCCTGCAGAGCTTGCTGAGTAGCAGGTGGTAGGAGGCCAAGATGGCCGACGGCCTGTTGTTGGTGAGCGTGTGCAGGACGTCGGACACGGAGTAGCCCAGCGTCTGCGTCATGTAGGCCACCACCGACGGGTTGAGCTCCTCGGCACTCAGCCTGGGGTACAAGAACATCGTTAGGGTGTTTGACTCCCGGCCGAAAGATTCAAATCCCAACGCCCACGGTCTACCTAGGTATCCTCGAGCAAGGCGCCTATACCTCTACCTGCTCCGAAATGACATGTATCTAATAAATCACTGTAAATAAAACAAAAAATGCTAAAAGACAAATAGCAGTAATAAATAATAATCGGCATCATCATCATTATAACCACGAAATTCATCACCACCAGCATCATATCTACCTATTCTTATGGGAGAGTGAGAGTAAGGGTTTCTTGGCATAGCCCTCGTTGACCCACCGGTCCTCCATGGCCGTGCGGATGCTGGGTCTCTTGGCGGGGTCGGCCTCCAGCAGGGACAGGACGCAGCCTACGGCGCCTGCCGCCACAACAACAACAGCGACATCAACAACAACACAACACATCACGCGCGGATCCAAACACAGGAGACCCTGAGACGGGTGTTGTTTTGCTCGAGTGGACCGCTTCGGGGGTCCGACAAAGTGGCTCAATTGACTCCACCACATCGGCAGGCATTCCCATTTTAAAGACGTTTAAAGGATAGTCATTAAGAGACAAGCCCTTTAAAAGCAGTAGTAGTAGTAGTAGTAATAGCAACACCATTTTGCGGAGGGCCCTGAAATCGATAGCTCGGGTTTGACGGCGGCCAAGAAGAAGCCAGACTGCGTAGCGCTGCCAGTGTCTGAGACGTTGGCACGGGGACACATGGGCACCGGGGCATGCAGTGACCAATCCGATCTTATCGCGGTTACAGAGCGAGAGAGAGAGAGAGAGAGAGAGAGAGAACTCCCGGGGATCATTACAGTAACAGGAGCTATGTTTGTTTGCGGTGACAGGACGCCAGGATGAGTTAAGTAAAAGACTCTTTGTGTGAGAACGAGGACGACGGACGGAAATTAAACGACGGGGGAGAAAGTGAGAGAACGCCGGGGGACGGTGTGTTATCCAGACACGGGTCGCATCCCCACCGCCGAGAAAGGTTTTGGTGTCTCGGCCGGTCAAAACAGCCTCTTGTGTATCTTCACAGCCCACAGACCCACACACATAGACACATTTAAAAATAAACTCAGCCTCCTAAGTGGCTTTGCTTTGGTTCCTGACGATGACCAGGACACACACACACACACACACACACACACACACACTCCACAGTTGGTATCTTTGTGAGCACATACATGTACTGTGTGTTAAGTAAAGGTCACCTTGGCTGACGTCGGTGGGTATGGCGCTGATCTCTCCGTTGACCATCTTCTGGTGCAGTTGTTTGATGTTGAACGGCTCCACCGTGAAGGGTAGGGTTCCCGTGAGCATGGCAAACATGCTCACACCCCTGTTCTCACACACACACACACACACACACACACACACACACACACACACACACACACACACACACACACACACCACACACACACCACACACACACAACAGTCACACAACACACACACACACACACACACACACACACACACACGCTTTCAACAAGTTGCTAGTTGTCTGTCTAACTCAACTGCTCGAGAACGGCATTAAAACAACCAGAGTTAGGAGTTAGGAGACTCCCCACTGGGGTCACCCACGCTATGAATATGTGCACTCATGGTGCTGTAACAGTCTTTGGACAAAAGTGTCCGCCAAACGGCCTACATGGCCTACACGGAATCTAGAACACAGGAGCTCCAATCATGTTCTTGTATAAACAGGTCTAAACCAAAGGGACTTACACGGACCAGACGTCGACCTTGGGACCGTACTTCTTGTGAGCCAGCAGCTCGGGGGCAGCGTAGGCCGGACTTCCACACTGGGTGTTCAGGAGATCCAGAGACAGCGACTCCACCTTCAACGTGTTGCTCAGACCAAAGTCTTGAAAAGATTGAATGAAAAAGATTGTAAACATGGTAATGGGGACGAATACCTAAAAAGGTGTTGCTGTCATTTTTGTCAGGGTCTTTTTGAATCCTCCCTTAGATCTGATAGAATGAGATGGTGGTCTTAAGGTCTCCAGGTGGTCTTAAGGTCTCCGGGTGTTGACGTACCCACAATCTTGATGTTGTTATGCTCGTCCAGGAGGAAGTTCTCAATCTTCAGATCTCTGCGGAGAGGGGAGACAACGTGGGCGAGACCTGTTACGAAATGTGTTCCGAGTCCGACACATAAATATGTCGGCTATCGTAAAATTTTACACGCATTGGGTATGCGCCGACTGAGAATTGTGTTTTAGTGTCCTCAATGTCGTACTCAATGGACTCGACAGCTGAATTTCTCAATGACTTTCAGCAGGGCTTGGGTCCACTTTTTTGTACGAAGTATCGTTCCATTGGTTTAATATCAGCTTGCGAAAGCCATATCCTGTCCTGGCCGGACCATCTCACAGTTATCAGACGGAGATCCAATTTCCTGAGTTCCTGCGGCACCGATTGTCCCTTTGTTCGTCATAACCGAGCTAATAGTCCTTTAGTTCACCTGGGAAAGTCATCTCCGGCTGCCTTTGAATACACCCCACCCCCACCCCCCACCTTCTCCCAGTCTCACCGCCAACCCCCAGAATATGGCGGCTCTGAGACTATAGCCAACGACATGAAAAGTTGTGGTGAGACAGGGAAGGGGTTTAGGGGGAGGCATGGAGCCCAGTTTAAACTACAGCCTGGAGGTCAGCTCAGCTCTGTGTTTGACAGTCTGAAACACACACACACACACACACACACACACACACACACACACACACACACACACACCAAGTCACGCTAAACTGTCTTGTTCACACAGCTACTCCTGCACTACAATTTAAAGGAAGGGTAAGAAGAAGGACAGAAGGAGGGGATGCAGTGAGTGAGAGTAGACATGACTGAAAAGGCTACGGAAAATGGCGGCGGTGGCGGCGGTGGTGAACCTGTTGGATGTGGGTGGCAGGTTCACGTAAGTGCACGCTTTTTCACACGTCCTCACCGCTACATCTGTGTGTGGTAATGACGAAAAGTGTTTCTGTGTGTGTGTGTGTGTGTGTGCGCGCGTGTGTGTGTGTGTGTGTACGTGTACTTGCGACCGCACAAACGGTATTGTGTTCAAGGGAGAGAGAGAGAGAGAGAGAGAGAGAGAGAGAGAGAGAGAGAGAGAGTGACAAAGAGAGACCGAGCAGCGGAGGGCGGGAAAAAGGTGCCGTTGACGGGCTGGGAATGACATCGTTGCGGGACTTCATTAGAGAGGAAGTGGATGTTGTCGTGATGATGTGTGAATCATGGCGCCGCGCTGAACAATGAGGTCATCGCCTGGTAATCACATTGCCACCCTGAGAGGAGCCAGGAGTCTGAAGACCATAAACCCACCCACCCCCCTGTTCTCTCTCTCTCACTCTCTCTCTCGTTCTCTCTCTCTATCCCCCTCTCTCTCTCTACCCCCGCCTCTCTCTCTCTCTCTCTCTCTCTCTCTTCTTCTCTCTATGCCTCTCTCCCTCACTCTCTCTCTCTCTCTCTCTCTCTCTCTCTCTCTTCCTCTCTATGCCTCTCTCCCTCACTCTCTCTCTCTCTCTTCCTCTCTATGCCTCTCTCCCTCACTCTCTCTCTCTTCCTCTCTCTCTCTCTCCCCCTCTCTCTCTCCCTCTCTCTTGCTCTCTCGCACTCTCCCCTCTCTCTCTCTCTCCCCTCTCTCTCTCTCTCTCTCTCTCTCTCTCTTGCTCTGTCGCACTCTCTCTCTCTCTCTCTCTCTCTCTCTCTCTCTCTCTCTCACTCTGTGTGTGTGTGTGTTTGTGTGTGTGTGTGTTTGTGTGTGTGTGTGTGTGTGTGTGTGTGTGTGTGTGTGTGTACGTATATCTGTGTGTAGGGCCTCTCACACCTACACCTACTAAAATACCTTAATAGTCTCAACTACCACAAAAGCCCGCAGGACGCGTGCTGCCAGACATTTCCTTTTGGGAACGCTTTCCCGCCTACGTAGAACTACGTCACAGTAATACACCACAGCCCTATACGTGTGTGTGTGTGTGTGTGTGTGTGTGTGTGTGTGTGTGTGTGTGTGTGTGTGTGTGTGTGTGTGTGTGTGTGTGTGTGTGTGTGTGTGTGTGTGTGTGAGAGAACCAAAGCCTAAAACCTCAAACTAGTCTTTCTCTCTCACTTTCCACCTTCATTTACACCCAATGTGCCTGTCTATGGGAGGACGAGCTTTTTTTAAACAGTGTGTACGCGCGAAAGCTAACACCAACCAACCCGTACAGTAGACCAATGGCAGCACACATACAGTATATACCCCAAGGAGTACTTTGCACAATTGCAAGGGTTACTTTGAAGATGTAAATATGAAGTGTATCATTCTGAACACTCATGTTTGAATTAATGAACACGAATGAACTTGAACTAATATTCAAATTCTGGAAATCTTTCCAATGAATGACAAAAATCCATAAGAGATTTTTCTTCACACTAAATAAATGGGCAACAGCCATTTAACGTTCATCCATCCATCCATCCATCCATCCATCCATTCGCGTCCGCTTATCCGGGTTCGGGTCGCGGTGGCAGCCGGCTAAGCAGGGCCCCCCAGGCTTCCTTCTCCCCAGCCACACTCTCTAGTTCCTCCTGGGGGATCCCGAGGCGTTCCCAGGCCAGACGAGATATATAATCTCTCCAGCGGGTTCTGGGTCTGCCCCGGGGTCTCCTCCCAGTTGGACGTGCCCGGAAAACCTCCAAAGGGAGGCGCCCAGGGGGCATCCTAATCAGATGCCCGAACCACCTCAGCTGACTCCTTTCGATGCGGAGGAGCAGCGGCTCTACTCCGAGCTCCCTCCGGATGTCTGAGCTCCTCACCCTATCTCTAAGGCTGAGCCCAGCCACCCTGCGGAGGAAACTCATTTCGGCCGCTTGTATCCGCGATCTCATTCTTTCGGTCACTACCCAAAGCTCGTGACCATAGGTGAGGGTTGGAACGTAGATGGACCAGTAAATCGAAAGCTTCGCCTTCCGGCTCAGCTCCCTCTTCACCACAACGGACCGGTACAGCGCCCGCATCACTGCAGACGCTGCACCGATCCGTCTGTCCATCTCCCGCTCCATTTTGCCCTCACTCGTGAACAAGACCCCGAGATTACTTGAACACTCCACCGTTTTCCGGCAGAGAACCATGGCCTCAGACTTGGAGGTGCTGACTCTCATCCCGACCGCTTCACACTCGGCTGCAAACCGCTCCAGTGCATGCTGGAGGTCACGGTCTGATGTAGCCAACAGAACCACATCATCTGCAAAGAGCAGAGATGCAATTCTGAGGTCCCCAAACCGGACACTCTCCTCACCTCGGCTGCGCCTTGAGATTCTGTCCATGAAGATCACGAACAGAACCGGTGACAAGGGGCAACCTTGGCGGAGTCCAACACCCACTGAGAACATGCTTGACTTTGTGCCGAGAATACGGACGCAGCTCGCACTTTGTTCGTACAGGGACCGAATGGCACATACCAACGGCCCCGGTACCCCATACTCCTGTAGTACCCCCCACATGATTCCCCAGGGGGACACGGTCATAGGCCTTCTCCAAGTCCACAAAGCACATGTAGACTGGATGTGCAAACTCCCATGCGCCCCCCAACAACCCTGCGAGGGTAAAGAGCTGGTCCACTGTTCCACGGCCAGGACGGAAACCGCATTGTTCCTCCTGGAGCTGAGGTTCGACAATCGGCCGGAGCCTCCTTTCCAGCACCCTGGAATAAACTTTCCCGGGGAGGCTGAGCAGTGTGATACCCCGATAGTTGGAGCACACCCTCCGGTCCCCTTTCTTGAAAATGGGGACCACCACCCCGGTCTGCCACTCCACAGGTACTGTCCCCGACCTCCACGCTACATTGACTAGGCGTGTCAGCCACGACAGCCCGA
>PIJE02002845.1:15911-20911 GCA_002895965.2 Coryphaenoides rupestris | reverse complement strand
ACTACTGCAAACTATTTCATCAGGTAAGAACGTAATAAAAAGACATCCCATCAGTTCAGATGAATTAATGATCACGTTGTGTCTCCGGAACGTCGTTCAGCTGCTGTCAGCACGGCTCCGGGTGAAGGCAACCCGCCAGGTGTGTGTTCACCTGTCTTAGTCTAAGGTGATCATAATAACAATTCATAACCATAATAACACAGCTCGCCTGTGTTCTCCGGAGATAATCACACGGCCCCCGTAGCCAAAACCAAACTGTAAGCGTGAAACTGTCACCGTGTAATCATAACTCTTGTCTGTTTGGGGATTGTGTCTCGGTATCTCATGGGTTGGGTGTTGCTAATAGTACTTTTCTCATCATTTTTCTGTGGTATTTATATCAAAGTTCATATGCAAGTTTGTTGCATCAGTTTTCCTCCTAAACCGTCATGAAGATGGTGACCATAAAATGATAGGCATGTCATTCTATGCTGTGTCAGTTCATGTATTTAATTAGCTTGGTTCATTAGCTGCCATTCAAACGTACTGGGAGTTTAAATGGCAGAGATCAATGTTTTAGCCAACGATATATACTGTATACCAGGGGTGCCCAATACGCTCGAACCCGCGGTCGATCGCAAAGCGAAGTCCGGGTATGAATCGCATTGCCATTAAAAAAGAATTAGATGTTATTCAATTCATTCGGATGAATGAAACCACAAAGTTATTATAACAATGTAATCATGAACCGTGTCCATTCAACAAAATCGGCTAATTTGTCCCCAAACCTCCTCTCCAAGACATTTTAAATTATATATACTGTATATGTACTTACAATCCAAAAGACAAACTGCTTCATTTGCTCTGTATACTGATATAATTGACTTAATTATTTTATTATTTCTCCAACAGCAGAGGGCTGGGGGTGTGGGTGGGAGAGGGTGTGTGGGTGTGAGGGTGAGTAAGAGTAAGTGAGTATCTGTCTGTGTCTGTGTATTTGCAGTATATGTTTGTTATGTAATACTGTTTCTTGTTTATATGTGTTTTATTTTGCATCTGTGTAGGGTTATACAGGACCCCTTGGAAATTGAGATACTACATCTCAAGGGGCTAATATATAAAAAATATTTGTGTACATATAAATAAATGTATGCTTCTACTTTAAACCCTCCAAGTCGCCCAGGCAACAAACAGCCCATTTTCCTGACCTTCTCTCCGGTGCCGATGTGCAGGCCCTCCATCACCTTGGCGAAGGACCCCTTGTTGATCATCTTGCCCACCAGGTAGGAGCCCACCCGCTTGGAGTGCGGGAAGCTCCTCAGCACCTCCCGGGGCACCTTGAGTGAGGGGAGCAGCGGCCTCTGCTCTCCTCCTCCTCCTCCTCCGCCGCCTCCTCCGCCTCCTCCTCCTCCTCCTCCTCCTCCTCTGCCCGGCACCGTCACCTCCCACTGGGGCGCCGTGATGCGATGTCTACCGTCCCCTCCACCAGCTCCTACACCTCCTCCTCCACCTCCTCCACCACCACCACCTCCTCCAGCCTCGACCTCTGAGTCGTCCGCGGCGACGGCAGGCTTCACTGAGGCTGCCGGCATTCCGTTGCACGCCGCCCGGCACCCATGTATTAAGGCTCTGTGGGGGTCACCGGCCCGTTGGGGGGTCACCGGCCTGTTGGGGGGTCACCGGCGCTTGGGGGGGTCACCGGGCGCTTGGGAGGGGGTCCCCGGCGCTTGGGAGGGGGGTCACCGGTGCTTGGGAGGGGGGTCACCGGCGCTTGGGAGGGGGGTCACCGGCGCTTGGGGGTTTACCAGCCGTTGGATCGTCACAGGCTGTTGGGGTCACAGGCTCTTGGGGGGTCACCAGCGCTTGCAGGGCCACCGGCGCTTAGGGGGTCACCGGCGTGTGGAGGTCACCGGTGCACGGCGGCACTTGGTACACATTACAGTACAAAGTTAAAACCAGTCAACAAGAACAGCGAAAACAGTTATGACCTCACACATTCAGGGAAGCAGTGGTCCCCGCAGCTCCAGTGATGGTCCAGCGATGGATGGATGGTTGCGCATAAAAAAATATGATTCTAAAATTAAATAAATAAAAAACGATAAAAAAAACAAACAAACAAACAGGGATCAGTAGGTAAACCTCCTGCACTGTTGTCGTCTTTTATCCTGTGCGACGGTGAGTGTCATGTGAGCGTTCACCCCGAACTGAGAGAGAGAGAGAGAGAGAGAGAGAGAGAGAGAGAGAGAGAGAGAGAGAGACGGGTGTGTTCCTTCCCTCCCTCCCTCTCCCTCTGCTCTGTGCTGCTGTTCATCAGGCACAGGTGCTCACAACACACTCTCTCCCTCTCTCTCTCTCTCTCTCTCTCTGTCGCTCTCTATCTCTGTCGCTCTCTGTGTGTGTGTGTCTCTCTCTCTGTCTCTGTATCGCTCTGTCACTCTTCGTCTATCTTTCTCTGTCTCTAACTCTCGATCTGTGTGTGTGTGTGTGTCTCTCTCTCTCTGTCTGTCTTCTCTCACTCGCGCTCTCTCTCTCTGTGTGTGTCTCTGTCTCTCTCTCTGTCTCTCTCTTTCTCTCTCTCTCTCTCTCTCTCTCTCTGCGTTTGTAGATGATTAACCATCTAGCTTCCTAGGACAACTCCATTGATGGGTGGGACACACTAGCCCATAATTAGCCACACACACACACACGCACACACACACACACACACACACACACACACACACACACACACACACACACACTGACAAACAAAACAAAACACACACACACACACACACACACACAGACGCTGGTTATACAGTAACTATCTGAACGAGGTAGGAGTAATAGTAGCCGCCCCCCTCCACCTCCCCTACCCCCCGCCCTCATTTTTTTCCTTCCCATAATGTTGTTTTGCAGAAAATACAAATCCACCACCACCAGTTAAATGAACAAGGCATGCCGAGATTTGGTGCAGGTAATCCCAGCCCCCTGCACTGCAAAAACAGATTTCAAGAAAGTAAAACAATTCTTGTTTCTAGAATATTAGTCTCATTTTAAGTCTAAAAAGAAAAATAATTCTTGTCAAGCATGATTCGCATTAGAATTTTGTTCTTATTTTAAGAAAACATATATTCTTAATAAGACTTCAAGCTAATATTGAGCTATATTTTACCAGTAACAAGCTGCAACAATTGTTCATATAATATCATGCATCATATCAGCAGAGGAACAAGATTATTTTTCTTATTTAAAAGTAAGACCACTTCGCACAACTTCTCAATTTAAGAATCTTAAGAAATTATAAAATGACAGTGACTTATCTTTTTGTGTGAATAAAGTGAAGAACATGTTATGTACACATGAATCAGTCTGAGGCTTTGTGTAACCCAATCACATCTCCTAGGTAATATTTCAAAGGGACATATTCATTATCCTTAAAACGATAATACGGAGTGAAATCAACAAGATTATCGGCACATATTAGTTCAGTAGCTTGAGCCATGTATGGAATTTCTATTTTATACTCCATGTAATCTATCATAACAAAGAGTATCGTGCTGCTGTAACTCGAAGCAATGCAATGAAGAATTTATCACATATATATTTCTTACTACTCCGAATTCAGGCAAGTTGCTAGAATTAACAGTACTCACAACTAATGACTTATCCCGCACATATCTGTTTGCCATTTAGATTAATCCATTTAACAGATACTGCATGGTTTACCTCGTCATTTCCAAGGAAGGCCCTCATTGTTTCTTTTTAGTTTGACATGTTGCTTATTTCGGATGTTGGACCCAATATACACTCATTTGCAAAAATTGAGTGTTCTGAACTTATATTCTGACAACATTCATACATCTGATTATTCCTTATTAGAGACTTGCAAACATTTTTTAAATTAGTCTTTAAGGCCCACTGTTTGAAAAAGCAATGTTTTGATTCAAATCTCATGCACATGTGACGGACCATTGGTCCCAGTAGTTTAATTTGGGATGCAGCATGAATCAAATAGTGTTGTTTGGAGGTGATGTTATCTGGGAAAAGGTTCTTCATATGCTTTAAGTGCTGCTCAATGAGTGTTTTCAATTTGTTAATAGTCTGTAGACCAATAACAGGAGCAAACAAAATTTGAACAATGTCTATGAGTTCAAGAATGATTGTGTAGTATTCATTACCTTTAACTGTATCAATCAGAAATGGCAGTGTCTTTAGTAGAACAAGCATTTGCCCTGAGGACTGCTTCAACTTATTACCACTTGAAGCTAATGTGTTGTATGCTATAGGGCTTGGTTTATCTCGAACATCAAGTGGAGAATAGGGGAATCCAATTAATTGAAGAGCAATTCCAAGTCTAGTTTCTCCTAAAGAACTAAGTCTTTAATGACAGACTTTATTTCTAATGGAGCAATGCCTTCAAGAATTACATGCATCATATCTTGGGGTGTTTGTTGGATCAAATTAAAGGCTGGAATTCTAAAGGTTTTGCTCCGTCTGTTGATGCCAAATGTAGTTTTTAAGGCTGTTTTCTGAGATACTCTGTGTTTGGCCTTCTCAATGTCGCTACACTGCCGGAGCTGTCTCTCTATTGTCCTTTTCTCAAAGTTAACCATCAAAATCATTTGCATTGTCCTCAAATGAACATTCACACTGCGACATAATAATAAGCAAATCCAACACCCTCTTTAAATCCACAAAGCTCATGCTGAGCTAAAGTGTCTCCACATATTGAAACTAATGCTCCAAATATTTCACGTTCACCATTCCCAATTTTAATTTTAACACCATCATATAGCTTTACTAAGTCATCATGCAACCTTCCCAAAATTGCATCAACTCCACATTCAGAGCGCTCACTCCTCTTTACAATGGCGAGTAGGCGAATCGCAGCCAATTTCGATCTGTATTTAGGATTAATGTTTCCTAATGTGTAATAAAACATTGTCAACTTATGCTTGGAAGCATGAGTGCGTTGCAAATATCTATGTCATCAGAGTAAACAATTATCTGTAAAGCAGAGGGCCGGGCAGAAAATAAAG
>PIJE02002845.1:12500-14355 GCA_002895965.2 Coryphaenoides rupestris | reverse complement strand
GAAGTTGTGCGAAGTGGTCTTACTCTTAAAATAAGAAAAATAATCTTGTTCCTCTGCTGATATGATGCATGATATTATATGAACAATTGTTGCAGCTTGTTACTGGTTAAATATAGCTCAATATTAGCTTGAATGTCTTATTAAGAAAATATAAGATATAGTTTTCTTAAAATAAGAACAAAATTCTAATGCGAATCATGCTTGACAAGAATTATTTTTCTTTTTAGACTTAAAATAAGACTAATATTCTAGAAACAAGAATTTTTTTACTTTCTTGAAATCAGTTTTTGCAGTGCAGGGGGCTGGGATTACCTGCACCAAATCTCGCACCACCCAATTACCACACACACCAAACCTCTACATCGGCATGCCATTGTTCAACACTTTACAACTGCATTCACGGTGCCGCTGCGCATTAACCTGCCTTATTAATTCTGCACCACACACACATTACATCGGCGAAGCGGACAAAAAAACCACATGCAGCGGCGAGGACGAACACCCAGGTAGGGACGGTGCGCGAGCCCCCCGGACCGCCAGGGAACACAACCTATCTCCTCCTCAGCTTCACTTTACTGTTCATATAAAGCGTGTGTGTGTGTGTGTGTGTGTGTGTGTGTGTGTGTGTGTTTGTGTGTGTGTGTGTGTGTGTGTGTGTGTGTGTGTGTGTGTGTGTGTGTGTGTGTGGTGTGTGTGTGTGTGTGTGTGTGTGTGTGTGTGGCTAATTATGGGCTAGTGTGTCCCACCCATCAATGGAGTTGTCCTAGGAAGCTAGATGGTTAATCATCTCAAATTCAGCCTAATCAAGAAAACAAAATACCAATTTAAGGAAATCTATCTTAACTAACATAGTTTTCATTGCTTGTATTAAGCAGAACTTGTCTAGTTTTAGGCGCAGTAGGGTCTTTCAGTGGCTAAATTCTAGTCAAGCTAAAGTTGCTTACCCCATTGGCAGAATGTTTTGCTTGATATAAGAAAATGTGACCAGATTTAAGAATATTTAGCTTGTTTCAAGTCGGGCTGTTTTTGCAGTGTGCAGGTGACTGTGATGGCGTGTAGCTGTTAAGTCGGGTCATCACTTATGTATCAATGCTCTTTGTTTCTGTGTGTTGTGTTCGTCCACAGGGTGTTCTCTCTCTGAGCTGTGAGGGCTGCATTGCGTGCCAATACATTTATGTCACCAAGGGTATAACCAAATGGAATTCAACAGCTACACAAGTATGTATTTTGATGTTTCATGCACATATGCCATGAATCATTTTATTTAATGTAATTTAATGTAATTAAATTATTTAAGAGGAATTGTTCATTTGAGTTTGTCACGGAGCGAAGGCAACAGAAGGATATTTACTATGAAAGATGAAACCCTTTTAAACCTTAAACAACCACAGGGATGGAGGAGATTTAGGACGCAGCAAAAGTATGTTTTGTAACAGTATTTGCCCAATGGCCAGCGCTAATTAGCATATTGCATTTATGATACTTTAGCCATCAGTGTTTTGTGTGTACATGTGCACGTGTGCATGCGTGTGTGTGTGCGTGTGTGCATGCACATGTGTGTGTGCGCGTGTGTGTGCATGTGTGTGTGTCTGCGTACGTGTGTGCGTGTGTGTGCGTGTGCGTGCCTGCGTCAGTGTGTGCATGCATGTGTGTGTGTGCACGTGTGTGTGTGTGTTCCAGGGTCAGCTTCCACCGTGTTGTTGCTCAGTTCATCGTCACTCAGCTGATGAATTGAGAAGCAGAGCAGTATGTCCTCGTGGTAAGGCGACACGCTCCACACACACGCACACACACACACATGACATACACACACGTGCACATGCACATACACACACATATACACACATACATCTAA
>PIJE02002845.1:7500-10000 GCA_002895965.2 Coryphaenoides rupestris | reverse complement strand
TCGCTGTAACAACAACATTATATACGGTGCATAGCATTACTTGTTTTGTAGTTTTTTCCTTTGTTTGTATGTTTTTTTTTGCAAGGCCCACTGTCAGCTTCATAGGATGGAGGTCAGGGAAAAGATTCGCTGCTGCCACTGTGGCTCGCTGCTCTCTACTGGACGGAGGAGGTCACTGCAACGGGAAGGTACCGCAGGCTGAGATGGCTTTCATCGGAGGAGAACACAAACAGGCAGGTGTTAAAAGGGATCATCCCCCTTTCTCTCTCACTCGCTCTCTCTCTCTCTCACACACACACACACACACACACACACACACACACACACAAGCACACACACACACACAAGCACACACACACACACACAAGCACACACACTCGCACAATTGGTTTTCAGCTCTGACACCATTGTTGGCAAGACATTTTAAAAGCACCCAATTGGGGTGGGGGATGGGGGTCGGGGGGTCGGGGGGAGGGGGGGGGGGGGGGGGTTTGGGGTCGTTAGCGAGAATAAAAGTACAATAAAACAGGTTACGTACATGTAAAGCAGCCGTATTATGAAGTCCTAAATGTTGCCAGAGGTGTCTTCATGCGAGAACGTTCAATTGCGCCACGTGTTTCCCGCAGCAGGAAAACTGGATTTAAAAAAAACGTACAATCACGGTTCAGGTTTCAGGTTATTGACTCTCCTCTGCAGCTCACTGATCTCATAACGTCGTGTTTATCATCTCCCGGTAAGACAAATGTAACTTAAATCACCGAGTGGAGACGCAGCACGGGATCACATTTATTTAACACAGTACCGCTGGAACACAACTTGTTTTCCTTGGACGTTTCATGACAATGTGGAGGCGGTCGACGCCGCTGTCGCTGTTGCTGCCGTCACCCCGCGGTGACGTCATAAGTGGCCGCGGCGGAGAGCCTTAGTATGTCATCATCAGTCAAAGCCGTGGTCTCTCTCTCTCTCTCTCTCTCTCTCTCTCTCTCTCTCTCTCTCTCTATCAGTCAACGCTTGGTGCGTCTCTGTGGTCTCGGGCCGCGCAGCGCGATGACAGTCCAAGGAGGTCCCCCCCCCCCCCGCGCCCCCCAAATAACAGGCCAACAACGCAATGTGTGTTTCTTTATTACCTTCAATTGAAATATAGGCGATACTAACAGTTTTCCAGCCCCCTCCCCCCTCCCCCCTCCCACCCATCCATCCATCCTGAATCTCCATTTCAAAATGGCGCTCGACGACGAACGAAAAGTCGTGAATCTGTTAAAATAATGTGACATTTTGTAAAAAAAAGTTTTGGAAGGAGTAATTAAAATATGCAGAATGGATCATTCTATTTTATTGACTTGCGTGATTTACCATAAGTCTGAAATGGTGAAATTTTGTGTCGCACCAGAGCTCAACAAATAACATGTTGACAACATGAGTAGAAGAGCAGGTGCTGAGTTTAAGCTTCTGTACAAAGTTTCAGGCTCAGTTTAGACGGGCCAAAAACAGAAGGAAAAAAATATTGGGAGTCGACTAAAAGGGGAGAAAATAGCCAGGAGCGACTCAAAAAGTCTACGGGTTTGATTCTGAAACCATATGTCAACTGCGATTATCCGGCAGAATGCAAACTGCTCACTTACACCGCACACACACACACACACACACACACACCACACACACACACACACACACACACACACACACACACACACACACACACACACACATCCTCTGTCTGCGTCCCTGGACCAGCACGGTCCAAGTCTAATCCAAGACAATCCCGACAAGGCCTGAAATGGGAGTGTGCGTCACGGCTGGCTTAGAGGCTTTTTACTGTCAACAAAACACTGAGAGGTGGAGAGAGACGGAAGGGGGGAGGAAGAGGGAGAGAGAGAGAGAGGAGAGGGAGAGAGGGAGAGAGAGACGAGAGAGAGAGAGAGAGAGAAGGGGGATGAAAGAGGTCGAGAAAGGGAGAGGGAGGAAAGGGGAGGCAAGCGAGGTAGAGAGAGAGAGAGAGAGAGAGAGAGAGAGAGAGAGAGAGAGAGAGAGAGAGAGAGAGAGAGAGAGGGGGGGAGAAAGAGGTAGAGAAAGGGAGGAGAGGGAGGAAAGGGGAGTCAAGAGAGGTAGAGAGAGAGAGAGAGAGAGAAGAGAGAGAGAGAGAGAGAGAGAGAGAGAGAGAGAGAGAGAGAGAGAGAGAGAAGGGGGGAGAGCGCTAGAGTGAGAAGGGGGGAGAGGGAGGAAAGGGTAGGCAAGAGAGGTAGAGAGAGAGAGAGGGGAGAGAGAGGGAAGGGGGGACGAGAGAAAAGAGGGAGGAGAGAGGTAGAGAGAGAGGGGGATAGGGAAGGGGAGACAATAGAGGTAGAGAAATAATTGGAGGAGAGAGAGGAAGGAGAGAGAAGGGAGACGAGAGCGGTAGAGAGAGCGGGGAGAGTGAGGTAAAGAGAAGGCGGGAGAGAGGGAGGGAAGGGGGGATGAAATAGGGGAGAGAGACAAAGGGGGAGACGGAGGGAAGGGGGGA
>PIJE02002845.1:0-5000 GCA_002895965.2 Coryphaenoides rupestris | reverse complement strand
GGGAAGAGGGAGAGAGGGAAGGGGAGAGAGAGAGAGAGATGGGAGAGGGAGAGAGGGAAGGGGGGATGAGAGAGTTAGAGAGAGATGGGAGAGGGAGAGAGGGAAGGGGGGATGAGAGAGAGAGAGAGGGGGAGGGAGAGAGAGAGAGAGAGAAGGGGGGGGAGAGAGAAAGGGGAGAGAGAGGAAGAGAGGAGGAGAGAGGAAGAGAGAGAAGGAGGGGAGGGAGAGAGAAGGGGAGGAGGGAGGAAGGGAGAGAGAAGAGAGAGGGAGAGAGGAAGAGAGGGAGAGAGAGAAAGAGGGAGGAGAGAGAGAGGGAGAGGAAAGGAGGAGGAGAGAGGAAAGAAAGAGAGATAGAGCGAGGGAGGGAGAAAGGGCGAGGAAGGAGCAAAGGGCATTCCGACCCGCCGAAGTCAACGGTGTGTCGGGTTGAGTAGTTTCTGGAACGCCGTCCAACTGGCGGATTTAGATGAATCGCCGCTAACAAGGCTCTAGCTTATTTCAGCTCTGCGCCACTAGAAGTGTAACTCTATGCGCACGATTTCATTTTTCATGCGTTTTCATTCCCAACAACCAAATGTCACACACACACACACACACACACACACACACACACACACACACACAACACACACGCCAGCGACCGCATTAACTCCTCCATAATATCCAAATTCATGACTTTATTCAAAGTTTTCTAAAATGACCACCAGCCTAACCACAAGTGAAATCGAGGACGGGGGCGAATGTTTTGGGCAATTTTTCATTTTATTTCAGTCGGCCGAATATACTTTTTTATTAATAAAATTAATCATGATACACGTGGACTTTCTATCGCTCTCTGTAAACTATATGCACAATTGTCCTTGTTTTTGTATACGATATATATATATATATGTATATTTTGTTCTAGTTCTAGTTGTGTGTTAATGGACAACAGACAGTGTGAACAAAGTCATTAAATGTATTTAAGAAGAGCAGCAGGGTTGTTGGATCGGCACGTTGGTGGACGGCTTTTTACTGAGAACTCACACATTTCTCTAAGCCTTTAAGTGTCCATGAATTTGTGTGTGTTGTGTGTGTGTGTGTGTGTGTGTGAGCGAATGAGTGTGTGTTTGCAAGTGTGTGTGTGTGTTTGTGGAAGAATAATTATAAGTGAGCTTATTGTGTGTGTGTGTGTGTGTGTATTATGCATTCACACGTTGTAGTTATGTGTGCGTTGCATGTGTGTGTTTGTGTGCTGTGGTGGTTGTTTGCGTGTGCGGTGTTTTAAGCGTGTGTGAACATAATCGGCCGTGATATACAACATTATGTCCTGGCCTTAATCGTGGCGTTTTAAGAACGCCCATTAATGCAGCTTGTAAAATATTCCCAACACTATGCCAAATACTCACTTCAATTTCACCTTGTTCCCTCTCTCCCTCTCTCTCCCCCCCCCTCCCCTTCCCCTTTCCCTCCCCCCCCCTCTCTCCGTCTCCCCCGCTCTCTCCCCCTCTCTCTCTTAAACTAACATGTATAATAATTTTTTTTGGGGGGGGGAGTTTTAAAATGTTATTAAACTTTTAAAAAACAGTTCCCACAATATTCCCAGTTGACCAAGCTTCCGTATTATTTTCACCCCGCCCCTAGCCCTCCCTCTAACTCCTCCCCTTTCTCTCTAACTCCTCCCTCCCTCCCCCCCTTCCCCCCTTCCCTCTCTCCCCCTCTCTCTTTCTCCCTTCTCTTAAACTAACCTGTATAATGTTGTCAGAACTGCTTGAGAATGAAGTGCTAAGTGTTGCTTTTTATGGGGAGGAAACAGACTGGAACAGCAGGGGTGTGTGTTTTGATGCCTGCTAAACGCACACACATTCACACAGACACACGCACGTGCACACGCACGCGCACGCACACACACACACACACACACACAACACACAGAACCTCAAAGTGAACATGCTATGAATTACAACCTGTTCGCTGATGAGATCGGCCTCAAGCCATTACCTGTTAGGTCATTAGCAGTTTGTGTGTGTGTGTGTGTGTGTGTGTGTGTGGGTGTGTGTGTGTTTGCATGTGTTTTGCATGTGTGTGTGTGTGTGTGTGTGTGTTGGTGTATGCGAGTGTGAGAGAGAGAGCGAGAGAGAGAGAGAGAGAGAAAGAGAGAAAGACTGCGTGGTCCTTAATAGCGTGTATCTAAATGACTAAATAATAATATCTTCAACGATGATGACTGTAGCACGGCAGCGGTACGATGGAGAGGCGGGGTCAAGGTCATGTGACCAAACAGGACTTGGTGCTGAATGGCACAGCAGCAGGAGCATCAGTTTGTCACGTGATGAGCTTGATGAAGAGAAGATGAAGAGAAGATGAAGAGAAGAAGCACTTGACGCCTGTTTTCCTGGTTTGGAAAATGGATCCACGGGGTCGCTGGGCACACGACCCACGAGTTGCTTTAACGGAAACGACCAAAACCATTTGGTTCTGACTCGAGAAAAAGAAAATGTGTGTGTGTGTGTGTGTGTGCCCATGTGTGTGTGGGTGTATGTGTGGATTTGTGATTGTGATCGTGTGTGTGTGGTGTGTGTGTGTGTGTGTGCGTGAGTATGCGAGGTGTTCGAGCTAATAGGGAGGCAGTTAAGACTGTTCTCTCTCATTATTAAGTGTTAAAAAGCCGGCCAAAATTGCTTTGCGCAACGTGTGCATGTGCGTGTGTGTGTGTGTGTGTGTGCACGTGTGTGCGCGCGTGTGCGTGTGCGCTTGGTGTGTGCGTCTGCTGCAGCTTATTAACCATGTGTTACGTTGTTAATAGCACACCTTGTTGGGCCAGGCGAAATGAGGCCATTAAAATGGCGTCCACACATGAGTCTGTGTGCCCGGACTCCACAAAGGCTGGCCTATATTTCAGTGGAAGGTTTTTTTTTCTCTCATATTTTCATGTATTTGTTTTTTTTTTTGCAATTTACTTCCTCGTGTTTCCTATACCAGCGAGCAGTAACCTCAGGCCAGCGCCGCTGTCGCGTTCGTACCGCGCGATCGATCACAAAAAAACAAAAACTCTCTTTCTGTTGTTTAAGTTGATCATGTGATTGCTTAAGTTGTCATGTGATTCCACGTTAAATGACACCTCGCTCAAAGCGTTACGGTAGAAATGCACACAACGCACATCGGGAAACACGGACACTTTTACGACATTTTTGCACCAACAGCCAAGAGTATTGCTTTCCTTTTTACTGTACTTATTAGGTGCTATATGACTAATTGATCAGAGTTGTTTTAGAATTCATGTTTATAAGAATACTGTTTAGAGGAATACTTTTCGCTGTACTCATGAAGTACTTTCTAACTAATTGTTTAGAGCTGTTTCTTTTAGAATTCATGTTTAGAAGAATACTGCAGGAGTGAGTGGGAGTAAGAGTTCCATTGTACTTGTTACACATGGCAATAAAGAAATCTTGAATCTTGAAACAAAGGTTAATACAGTTTGACGTTCGAGTTATACTGGCCCGACCTGTTTACCATCACACGGCCTCGTAAACGTTGGGACCTAATTGTGACCTGTGATGGCAGGTATGCGGGGGGCGGGGGGGGGGGGGGGGCGGGGCCAGAGCTGTCTGTAGCCGCGAGTGGCCAGCGGCGGGCATGATGGTGTGTTTCCTGTGGGTTTACACAGCTGCAGTCTCAGATGTGGCTGTTTTAGCAACTCCACACCTCACAACGGGATGCTCTTTATGACGACACGCACGCCGCACGCACGCCCGTGTACGCACGTGCACACGCACAAACACACACACACACACACACACACACACACACACACACACACACACACACACACACACACACACACACACACACACACACACAGACACACACACACACACACACATACACACACACACACACACACACACACACACACACACACACACACACACACACATACACACACATACACACACACACATACACCACATAGAGACACTTAGGCCTACAAACATACATGCACACACACACACACATACATACACACATACACACAAATGTACAGACACTTAGGCACAAACACACACACACACACACATACAGACGCAAACACACACTTATGCAGAAATACGCATGCATGCAAAAAACACAGACTTATACAAATACACACACTTGCACGCACGCACGCACACACACACACACACACACACATACACTCATGCATGCACACTCACTGACACACATGCTTTATGCACGCACGCACGCACACACACACACACACACGTTTACGCACACCCATGGCCCCCTGGTGGAAGTAATGGTTGGCAGCTCTGCACTTTCTCACAGCTCAGGGTGGAAATATATCAACGCCGAGGCGCAACACATCTCACTTGTACCTGACACGGCTAGCTGTGAGGCTAACCCACCCCACCCTCCCCACCCTCCCCACCCTGGACCCTGGACCAGAGGTTTTCATTGAGGAAATGTGTGAAACAATTGAAACACAGGAGGAGAGAGTTGGATCCCAGCTTAACAATGTCTTACATATCTTTCATTTTGTATACAGCATGTCTTGCACTTTTGCCCGAAACTAATGTTTTCAATACGTTCATTGTTTTCACAGCACTGTCATTTCCTTTCATTGAATGATCTCAAATTCATATTGTTATCCGTGTTAATGTGCCACACAAAACAATTCTAATTAAGATGTTCTCCGTTGAGGACAAGGCTGCCCACTGGCCGCTACAGCGTACCTGAACCAACAGGAACCGTGAGGACCTGGTTTACAAGTGAACACACGCCTCGTTGCTCTACTAATTGCCTCCTCTCCCCTAATCACAGGTCCATTAGCCTCGCAGCTAACGAGCCGAGCGCCACATACCATACTGTATACGCTCTAGCTTAGCATCGCCTGCCTGCCTGCCTGCCTGCCTGCCTGCCTGCCTGCCTCTCTGTCTGCCTGCCTGCCTCTCTGCCTGCCTCTCTGCCTGCCTCTCTGCCTGCCTCTCTGCCTGCCTGCCTGCCTGCCTGCCTCTCTGCCT
>PIJE02002844.1:51317-54543 GCA_002895965.2 Coryphaenoides rupestris | reverse complement strand
CGCTACGTTCGACTTACTTACAAGAAAGGGTAGATTTGTTTTCATCAATTATTTCCCACACAGGGAGTGAAGATATCGTAAGGAGGCTTTTATCGCGCGGAAAATACAGCGATGATAAAACGCGGACAAAACCGATTACGGGACGCAATAGAACACAAGCGTGTGGGGCTTTCGCGTCCGTGTGTCTTCTCCGCGGCTAAAATGAATTCGGTTTCTGCGTCCCCTTCGCACAAATCGGTTCATCCTGTAAGTACGGAATCGGTGGCGGACCCATAAGTCGGGAACATACATAAGGAACAACGCCAAGCGGAACTTTGCGCCGAAAAAGGAGGAATAGTTTGTTCAAGTGCATCCTAATAGGGCTCGTACATCACGGTGCATCGTGGGATTTGTGGTTTTGAATCCTCCACCTTATGGAGAGGACTCGAGGGAGTTTTACTGTATTACCGTAACATCCTTAATCAGCGTAAATATACCGTAACTTAGGCGTTTTGCCATGTCTTGATTAATGACTAAAACATTCACCAAAACACCATCGTATTAACTTACATTCCAACGCTCCTATGTTTCCAAAATGGATTCAAGATTCAATATTTCTATATTATATGTAACAAGGACAATGGAATGCTTCCTCCCCATTCACTCCTGCAGGATTCTTCTCAACCTACATTCTAAAACAACTCTGAACAACCTAATAAGTACAAGTAAGAGTAGCCGTACTCGCACCTTAAGTACGTCGATCGGATGAATGGTTGTCAGGGACAAGGTGAGGGCGTACAAACATACATAAATCCACACACACACACACACACACACACACACGCTGACTCCTTCCATTATAGTCGGATGACGTTGCTTACATACAAGACTGTCCGTGAGTTAAGTTTTTATATCCTTCTGCTCCGTGATTGTGATGGATGATTGATCGATGGCCTATTCCTTTCCAATCAATCACGACGATAACAGAGACCTCGAAAGAATGATGATCGAGTCCTTTTTCATTCACTTAATTCATTTCGTAGATATTTCACCTGAATGGATTTTATGTCCGTGCTGTTGTTGCCGCTGCAAGTATGTCGCGGAACAATGACACACGCACACGCACACGCACACACACACGCAGACACATGCAGACACACGCACACACGCACACACGCAGACACACACACACACACACACGCATGCAAGCGTACTTGCGTGTGTGTTTGAGGTCTCTCTCCCTCTTTAGGTGCCTCTCTCAGAATTTGAAACAGACACACACAAACACACACACTCACTCACTCTCACACTCACACACACGCACATGCACACACACACTCTCTCTCTCTCTCTCACACATGCACACACACACGCACATGCACACACTCTCTCTCTCTCACACACACACACACACACACGCACATGCACACACACACTCTCTCTCTCTCACACACACGCACACACACACACACACACTCGCACACACACTCTCTCTCTCTCACACACGCGCACACACACGCACATGCACACACACTGTCTCTCCCTCTCTCACACACACGCGCGCACACACTCTCTCTCACACACACGAACATGCACATGCACACACTCTCTCTCTTTCTCACACACGCGCACACACGCACACACGCACATGCACACACTCTCTCTCTCTCACACACACGACCACACCACACACACTCTCTCTCACACACACGCGCACACACTCGCACACACACTCTCTCTCTCTCACACACACGCGCACACACACGCACATGCACACACACTCTCTCGCTCTCTCTCACACGCACACGCACACACGCACATGCACACACTCTCTCTCTCTCACACATACACACACCACACTCTCTCTCTCTCTCTCACACACGCACACACACACACACACACACACACTCTCTCTCTCACACACAGACACACACACACACACACACACACACACACACACACACACACACACACACACACACACACACACACACACACACACACACACTACACCCGGGCCAATTTACAGCCCAGTGGATTTCCAGATTGTGTTAGCAGCAGAGAGTCCAGTTGGCGCGTCTCCAAACCGCTATTGAGTGCATTTCTTCTTCTCTGTTTTCTTTATCGTCCCATCAAGATATTTCCCTTGATGGCGAGCTCTGTTGCAGGTGGTCCCAAAAAAAATAATCTATGTCTGGATAATGAACTTGCATGCATGCTACCTCTCCCCTGCTCAATCCCTCCCTCCATCTGTCTCTCTCTCCCCCCCCCTCTCTCCCCTTCCCTCCCCCAACGCCCCTCCACCCTCTCACTCCATCTCTTCCTTCCCTCCCTCACCCCTTCTCCATCTCTACCTCTGTCCCCCCCCTCTCTCCATCCTCACTCCTTCCCTCGTTTCCTCTCTCCTTACCCTCTCTACTTCCCTGCCTTGCTCCCTCTCTTGCCTCCCCCCCCCTCCCTGCCTTCCCTGTCACCTTATAGCCTATAAACTGTTTTCCGTTCTCCATTTATCCTGTCGCGTTCACTCTCGTTCCGCTCGCCTTCCTTTGACGTCGCCGTCTTCCCGACCGCAGGCGACGGAGACCGAGGACGTCGCTCCGATCACGTCCCCAAAACAAGTGAAATCCTTCAGGAAAAAAAACGGCCGCGCGGACATTTCTACGACATTTCTCGTTCGCAGGTTGGGAAGGCGTTGGCAGGTTGGTCGCTTCCATTTCGGAAAAACCGCTATCCCTGGCCTGACGTCGGCATACACCGGCTTGACCTGCCTGCGCTGGCATGTGTAGTGTACCGGAGGGAACCGTACTCGTCATCTGTTTTCACTTCCATCGCAAGAACAACATGCCTATCACCTACCTGTAAATAACGTCAATAACGCGCCGGTCCGCCTTTTTGGAATCAATGTCTGAATCGCGACGCTGTAGTACTTAAGATGAATGTCTTATCGCGACCGAGACGTTCGTTCACGAGACGTGCGAGGGATGAGTTGGGTGCTGTAGGCCGTCCGTGTGTTGCGTAGGTCGTTCGGCGGCGTAGGTCGTAGGTCGTAGGTCGTAGGTTGTTCGGTCGCCCCGTACCGCGTGGCTGGGTCCCCCCGGGCACGGCGGGGGGCCGAAGTCAACACACCTAAAGGACGTTCTGTGTTTTTACAACTCCGTGTGAAGATTAATGAACTTTGTTTTGCTTAGAAACTCTGCGCGCTCTCTCCTTCCCCTGACCCCAACGGTGGCAATTAACGTTGCTACAA
>PIJE02002844.1:41317-46317 GCA_002895965.2 Coryphaenoides rupestris | reverse complement strand
TATGGAGGATTGTTGTGTTGTGCTTGTTTTTCTCCTTTGTTCTTGCTTGTTGTTGGTCTCGTGTGTGCCGCATCATCGAGAAGAATGTGAGATGGTGACTTGGCTTAGTGTGAGCAACTGGTTGTTCTGGTTTCTGCGCTCCGAGAGACCCATGAGCAAAGAGAGAGACCCAGCCAGAGAGTGTAGTGCCATGTCCATCTACAAGTGTGGCCCTTAAACCGCCTGGTGAGGAGAGAGAGAGAGAGGAACACAACACCACCACAGAACACACAACACAACACCACCACACCAGAACACACAACACAACACCCACACACACACCAACACCACCACACCACACACACACACCACACACACACACAACACACACAGATCACACGCACAACTGTGGTGTGTGTAGTGTAGGAGACCGAGAGGCGAGACAGCTCGAGATCTTAACACTGGAGGCCTTCGGTGAACCTACCGACATGCCATAAAAGAATACACACATGCACACACACACACACACACACACACACACACACACAGCTGCGCGACCGACCGCAGCCTCACCTCACCCGCCAGTCACAAGCGATCGCGCCGCGTCTGTGGTGATCAATGGATGAGGAGGAGGAGGAGGAGGAAGAGGAGGAGGTGGGAGGGAGGAGGTGGGGAGGAGGAGGAGGGAGAGAGAAGGGGGGAGAGGAGAAGAGAGTGAGGAGAGAGAGAGAGAGGAAGACGAGGAGAGAGAGGAGAGAGAGGATGTGAGGTGTGGTGTGTGTGTGTGTGTGTGTCGGTGTTCGTTGAGAGAGAGAAAAAGCTATTGTAGTTCCCAAGACATCGTGCTGCTTGACTTGTGAGAGAGCAGGCCGATCTCCGAGGATGTATCGTTTAGAAGACGGATATACGAGATTGACCCGAACGTGGGGGACGGTCGTGAGCCTGAGAATTCCTGACATAGATGACAGAGAACGAATAGAGATCACTCACTCGCTTGTATTGATCAGTATTGTTATTTTTTGGTCATTACTTCTACTGTAACTGGAGTACTACTACTACTACTACTACTACTACTACTACTACTACTACTACTACTACTACTACTACTACTACTACTACTACTACTACTACTACTAGTACTACTACTACTACTACTACTACTACTACTACTACTACTACTACATCAACCACACTGTGCGGTCACTGGATGGTATTACCTCCAGTGTTGGTTTACACAAATGTAATCTTCATTTTTCTGGTTGTTCATTCTGTTGCGCGCTGAGAGCGAGAGAACCAGGTCAAGTTCCTCGCGCGGGGCAACGGGTAAACAATGTTTCTGATTCTGATTGGATAATGACATTAGATTCGACGTCAAGATTCCAATTATGTTGCCGTGCATTAAAATGGCCGAAAGTCAAATCGTTTGTAAATGTGATTTGCTCACTCGACGGCCTAATGAACCGTGGAAATGTTGGAAAATAGTTTATTTGATTGTCCTTTCTCGGCTGCCAAAAGTTGACGGGAGTCTGCTAGCCGGTGACGGGTGACGGCTGGCAGTGCACAGCCACCAGCTAGGGCGCCCCCTGGGGAAAATGAATCTTTTGGCACGAAACCTACAGCGACTGTCAGTATCGGTCTCAAAAGTGCACTCGGTTAGAACGCATTAGTGTCCATTTTGGTTCCGTGGGACTAACGAGGTTCCAGGTGCATTGGATTTCCGTGAATGATGTTTTGAGCATTTCACCTGAAAGTGCAATGGGCTTCGACTGGTTTTGTGACATCTCCTACACCTGTAGGCTGCCACCGATACCACAAAACAATGTCGTATTCTGGCCGCTATGGGACATGCTTTACAAGAGGCTCGGGTTGGTGGGTTTTGGATGAAGTTGAAGCTGAAGTTTTAGGCTCCTCGCACCGTACGCACGGACACATGTATGTGCTTATGAACACACCATAGGTTCGTTGTTCCTCTGGTTCTTCAGATCAGTGTCGCCCGCTGAAGTAGGTCACAGCGGTGCTACTTTCCCGCCTCCAGCCACGTCTTCACATAATCTTCTATGTCGGCATTTCTACCGTGAAAATGTAGAGCCGACTCTCGCGGCGTACAGCGCAGGGTCGTTGCCGGCTCCGTCGCGATGAAAAGAGCCAGCCTTCTGTACTTTCTCTCGGGCGTGACAGCTAACCGGGAGCCTCCTGACAGATTCTGTCAGACGGAGCCACAAGCCTGCATAGGCTAGCAACAGCCTTGACAACGACACATTGATTGATTGATTGATTGACAAACATGCAGACAAATCAGTCTTTGCGTGAGATTTTTTCTGTGTTTTTCTTATTTGGTTAGCTAATAATGAATGGGTCAGAACATGACACACGTCTATGTTAGCGCTGAAAACAAGTATAATAATATTATTATTATTATTTTATCGTGGTGAAACGTTGAAAATGGGGACAATTGAATGTTTTACCCACATTTGTCAGGCCTCGAGGACACCCAGCTTGAAACCGGGACAATCCCGGACAAATCAGGACAATCCCGGACAAAGCGAGAACAATCCTGGACAAACCAGTAGAATCCCGGACAAACCGAGAACAATCCCCGCACAAAGCGGGACGTCTGGTCAACGCACGTCACCGGCAGACGAGTTCATTTTGCCGAGGAGCTCAGCGGGGGCCGGCGGGCGCCTCCAGTGAGTTGAATGCGCCGTCGAGTCGCTTGCCGGCGGCGTACTCGCTGGAAGT
Source organism: Coryphaenoides rupestris (assembly GCA_002895965.2). Taxonomy (NCBI): domain Eukaryota; kingdom Metazoa; phylum Chordata; class Actinopteri; order Gadiformes; family Macrouridae; genus Coryphaenoides; species Coryphaenoides rupestris. Next base: position 43,599 of record PIJE02002844.1, on the reverse strand, counting down.
CTTTTAATCCGTTGTGAGAGGCGAGTATCAGAGCCACAACCTCGCCCCATCTGCCCGCATTATCCCCGTAATCCTATCGCTTTCTCTCTCTCTCGCGCCCCCTTTCTTCATCTCCTGTGATTCTCTTTTCTCCCCTCTCGTCGTCACCCTCTCGTCGTCACCCTCCTAATCTCTCATCTTCCCAATCCTTTGACTTCTAACTTCCACTCCTCGGGGCTTTAGAGTGAAGAAGTTCAGCAGAGAGGAAGGGAGAGAGAGAGAGAGAGAGAGAGAGAGAGAGAGAGAAGAGAGAGAGAGAGAGAGAGATCGTGCCCCTTTCAGTAGTCCTAGTGGGTTTGATGAGAAGGAAGTGGTTTATAGCCGCGTGTTGTTTCGAACCTTTGCCGCTTGTCCTGTGATAAGGAATGACTCAATTCCCTTCATGAGCAAATTCCAAGATGTATCGCGATATTACACTTGTGGACCGTGGGGATTTGGGATTGTGTTGCAATTACAAGCATTATTAATCCTAATAGCATTAGGATTAATAATGTTTTCTTGTACTCCCAGTCTATATTCTGGGGTCTGGGGTCCAGTTTAGTTTGACAAAACGCACAACAAACACACACAAATACATTTCCCCCCGGACACTTTTCATTCTTCACACGTCGGCGATGTGTTTATTAATAGATCGACGTACCTCCAGGCTCTTATTTTGTTGCTTGTCTCAGCGATCAATACTTGTGTAGACTTTTCTTTTGCGCGAGCGGCACCGCCGGCCGACTGCAACGGCGAGGCGAAGCGGACGCGTCATAATTAACAGGCGCGCTAAGTATCGTCTGGGGGGCCGCGGAGCGCTCGCTGTGCCGTGAAACGCACCGTGTCATTGCCACGGCATCATTATTAGTATTACTACTACTGTATGTACAGGCGGCAGTAGCCACGGGAATACACGGCGGAACATGAACATAGCCGCCGCCGCCGCCGTATAATCGTTTCCTGTTCAAACAGGAAGTTGGCACGTGGGTAAATGCAGGAGACAGGGGTGGGCGTCGGGGTTGCCGTGGGGTCGGCGGTTGTATTGACTCCTCAGGAATCGATGTGCGATCACACGAGTACTTAGGTGAAGCCTCCCGCCTCCACTCCCCCCCCCTCCCCCCACAATGCCGTAATCAATATAATTTGCCGTCTGGACTGCTTAGCCTGCCCACACACACACAACACACACACACACACACACACACACACACACACTTGGTGCCGTCGTCACAGGAACACACATGTTTCAGAGTCAATGGGCCATCGAGCTACAGTGATATGTGTGTTTCTGTGTCTGCGTGCTTCTGTGTGTGGAGCTGAGATAGCATGAGACGGCAACACGCAAGGGCGGACCCACGTGTGTGTGTGTTAGCGTGTGTGTGTGTTAGCGTGTGTTAGCGTGTGTGTGTGTTAGCGTGGTGTGTTAGCGTGTGTGTGTGTGTGTGTGTGTGATTTCATGCCGCACATGATTCTGGTTAATGAGTGGCAGCTGGTTTTTAATGAAGAATTAGCGCACTCATTCTCTCTCTCTCTCTCACACACACACACACAGAGAGAGAGGCCCATAGGTTATAATGGACACTTACCGCCATGCGCTGTCGTACTGGGAACGTACCTTTGTGGTGTAATTTAATTTTGACGCACGCGTGTGCATTATGGTTAAGCACCGACAGACACATGCCCCCGCAGTGCCGCACGCACACACACACACGCACACACGCACACACACACACACACACACACACGCGCACACACATGCACACACACACACAACAGGCCCACACACATCAATTAAAAACAAGTTACTCTTGCAGTCCAATTTGGGTCCATTTCAGGCTCCAATATTGGTCTGTGGAGCAAAGACCCTCATCCCCCGGTCTCCCATGTAGACAGCTGGCAGGGCCAGGAGGGGAGGGCAGGGGGGCCGGGGGCCGGGGACCGGGTTGGGGGGGGGGGGGGGGGGGGGCAGGGCCACTTTGGCTGCTTGATGGTTAATTTTCTCTTTTAGTTTATCAGATTAAGTGGGAGTGCTCTGCAGAATCATTTGTTCCTTCCAGAGGAGCTTAAATAAGCAACATGTTGTTGATTTAGTGCAGGCACAGCACACACACACACACACACAGACACACACACACACACAGGCCACGCACTACACCACACACACACCTACACACACAACACACAACACACACACAGATGCACGTACTTATTCGTTACACACTCATGCGTTTCCTAGCTGTGCCGGGAAGCAGCAGGCAGCAGCA
>PIJE02002844.1:31317-36317 GCA_002895965.2 Coryphaenoides rupestris | reverse complement strand
AAGTAAAAGTGACAAGTAAAGTAATAATACCCCTTGCTGTTGGTGCAAAAATAGTATTAAAAGTGCCCACGTGCGGTACAGTGATATTCTTAGCCAGCATTAAAAGTGGTAACCAGTAGTAGTAGCAGAACGTGTGATGATAAAGTATATTGATCAATGATACGTGACCAGTACAGTACAGTACAGTGAGTGTTCTTAGTTGTAGGTACCTAATTGTAGGTCTACCCCTGTACGTCGAATGTAATTGTAAGTCCCAACAATAGCCCATAATACAATGTTAACCGTATTAACATATTATTCACCATTAATCACATGTATCAACGTTGCCTGTTGAGTGCAATGGAAATGGGAAAGAGATCACTTTAACGTTTAATGTATTTGTACACAATCGTGTAAAAATACCGTAAATATTGTGGATATTCTGATCCCTCCAATTCGTGTCATTGTACTGTAGATGTAAATCTCTTTGAATCGTGAATCAACCAACAAGGAAGCACGAGCGCTTTCCATACTAATCTGTGTAATTAGGAAGTGTACATTAGGTAAACGCATCACGGATATAGCATATACAGTATATGGGAATGTTAGCACACATTATAAAACAAAAAACTACCCTCCCCTTCCCCCCACCCCCCACGCCCCCCCCGCCGACAACCAGCCAACAGCGGATGGTGTTACTGTCAGCAAAAACCGGCATGCAAATGTTCCCGACGGTCCTTCGGGTTAGAAACACACACTCAAACCGATATATATACTGCGACGCCTACTCGTTGTGTTCCTTGCAGGGTCGTTCCCAAGCCCTTCGCTGGTAGCCAGGTAGACACTCCTGCTCTCGTATATTCACGCGTACGCCGGCGTTATTTCTCGCAGGTTCGCGCGGCGCAGGACCACGGGGGGGCCACGGGGGGCCGCGAGTAAATAGTAATGCTCGGAAAAAAAAAACGCCGTGGGAAAGAGAGATGGCGGGCAAAACACCAACAACGATACCAAACAAACAAAGCAGGTAGCGGGCAGGGGGGGGTGAACGTACGCGAGCGTTGACCCGTGGCGTTGACCCCGTGGCTTCTTCCCGTGTGTGAATGCGTTGTTTTTTCCCGGCAGACTCTCGCTTAACCACAGGGCGCTGTCTCTTCCTCCTCCTACCTCCACCTTCCCCCTCCTCTTCTCCCCTCCCTCCTCCACCTCCACCTCCTCCTCTCCTCCTCCTCCTCCTCCTCCTCTTCCTCCTCCTCCTCTCCTCTCCTCTCCTCTCTCATCCTCCTCCTCTCCTCCTCCTCCTCCTCCTCCTCCTCCTCCTCCTCCTCCTCCTCCTCTCCTCTCTCCTCCTCCTCCTCCTCTTCCCCCTCCTCCTCCTCTCTCCTCTCTCCTCCTCCTCCTCCTCCTCCTCCTCCTCCTCCTCCTCCTCCTCCTCCTCCTTCCTCCTCCTCCTCCTCATCCTCTTCCTCCTCGTCCTCGTCCTCCTCTTCCTCCTCCTCCTCCTCCTTCCCCGGTCCGTCTGTCTCTCAGACTGGAGGCTGGTCTGTGAGGCTGGGAGCTGGGAGTGCTATCAATGTGAGCAATTGTTCAATCCCACGGTGTGTTAAGGACATGAGGAGACTGTCAAACAGATCAATACACAGCGTCTGGGCAGATGGCTGCTTCAGTGCCTCCCTCTCTCCCTCTCTCCCTCTCTCCCTCTCTCCCTCTCTCCCTTCGCCTCTCTCTCTCTCTCCCTTCGCCTCTCTCCCTCCCAGCCCTTCCAGTGTTGCCTCTTTCTTGCCGGTCTCTCTCTCTCTCTCACACTCTCTTTCTCGCTCTGTCGCTCTCTCACCATCACCCTCCATCGCTCTCTCCTTCCCCATATCTCCCTCTCACCCTCCCTCTCACCCTCCCTCTCACCCTCCCTCTCTCTCCCCTCCCTCTCTCCCTCCCAGCCCTTCCAGTGTTGCCTCTTCTTGCCGGTCTCTCTCTCTCTCTCACACTCTCTTTCTCGCTCTGTCGCTCTCTCACCATCACCCTCCATCGCTCTCTCCTTCCCCATATCTCCCTCTCACCCTCCCTCCCTCTCTCCCCCTCTCCCTCTCCCTCTCCTTCTCGCCCTCCTATTCCCTCTCTCGCTCCCAGCCCTTGCAGTGTTGCAGGAACAGAGGGACACATGGTGAAATTAGTGGGAAGAGTGTAATAGGATGTCGTGGGATAACAGAAATGTCTGAAGGGAAAGCTGAGACACTCCGCTGGCATACAGAATATGTACACACACACTCTCGCTCTGTCTCTCTGTCTCTCTCTCACACACACACACACACACACACACACAGACACACGGACACACGCACACGCACACGCACACGGGTCACGCAAATAGCACCCGTGATTGGTGTGTTTTACAGTGATTGATTTCTTGTCCGGACCGCAGGAAGCCAGTTTATCAGATTAAACGGAGACAAGTTGAGAATTAACGGTTGGCAGGGAGCCAGTCTTGCCACCCGCTGTCCTTCTTCACACACACACACACACACACACACACACACACACACACACACACATGTGCACACACACACACACACACACATGTGCACAACACACACACACACACACACACACACAACACACACACACACACACACACACACACACACACACAGTACACACACACACACACACACACACACACACACTACACACACACACACACACACACACACACACACACACACACACACACACACACACCACACACACACACACACACACACACACACATCACACACACACACACACACACACACACACACAGCACACACAGCACACACACACACACACACACACACACACACACACACACACACACACACACACACACACACACACATGTGCACAGACACACACACACACACACATGTGCACACACACACACACACACACACACACACACACAATGAGGGGGATAACATGAACTGAACGGGCAACAGAGACAAACGGAGAACCTTCCACGTCGGAGCACCCAAGGGTTCACGTCACGTTAAAGGGAACCCTATTGAGCATGAGTGGCCATGTGACTATCCCCTACGTGACATCACATCAAGTGGGAGGCGTCCACCCCACCCCAGCGATTCACCGACCCAGTTGTACGCACCAGACTGTACTGTACCCATACTTTGGGAGGCTGATCTATCTGATCACTGGATCAGATTCAAGATTCCACAGATTCAATTCTAGATTTCTTCATTGCCATATGTAACAAGTACAATGGAATGCTTACTCCCCATTCACTCCTGCAGTATTCTTCTAAACAAATTCTAAACCACTCTAAACAATTAATAATAGTACCTAGAAGTACAGTAAAAAGTACAGTTCTTCTGAACAGTAATCTTATAAACATAAATACTAAAACAACTCTGAACAATGAGTAATATAGTACCCAGTAAGTACGGTAAAAGTAAAAGTGCCCGCGTGCAGTACAGTGATATTCTCAGCCCAGCATTAAAAGCGGTAACCAGTAGATAGTAGCAGCAACGTGTGATGATAAAGTATATTGATCAATGATACGTGACCAGTACAGTACAGTACAGTACAGTACAGGGAGAGTGTTCTTAGTGTAATTGAAGGTCTACCACCTGTAAGTCGAATGTAATTGTAAGTCCAACAATAGCCCAATAATACAATATTAACCGTATTAACATATTATTAACCATTAATCACATATATCAGACGTTGCCTGTTGAGTGCAATGGAAATGGGAAAGAGATCACTTTAACGTTTAATGTTTAAAGTAAAAATACTGTAAATATTGTGGATATTCTGATCCCTCCAATTCGTGTCATTTGTACTGTAGATGTAAATCTCTTGAATCGTGAATCAACCAACAAGGAAGCACGAGCGCTTTCCAATACAATCTGTGTAATTAGAGTGTACAATAGGTAATGATCACGGATATAGATATACAGTATATTGGAATGTTGCACAACATTATAAAACAAAAAACGACCTCCGCCTTTCCCCCCCCCGTCCCGACAACAGCCAACAGCGATGTGTTACGTCAGCAAAACCGCATGCAAATGTTCCCGACGTTCCTTCGGGTAGAACACACACTCAACCGTATATATATGCGACGCCTACTCGTTGTGTTCATCAGGGTCGTTCTCAAGCCCTTTCGCTGGTAGCCAGGTAGACACTCCTGCTCTCGTATATTCACGCGTACGCCGGCGTTATTTCTCGCAGGTTCGCGCGGCGCAGGACCACGGGGGGGCCACGGGGGGCCGCGAGTAAATAGTAATGCTCGGAAAAAAAAAACGCCGTGGGAAAGAGAGATGGCGGGCAAAACACCAACAACGATACCAAACAAACAAAGCAGGTAGCGGGCAGGGGGGGTGAACGTACGCGAGCGTTGACCCCGTGGCTTCTTCCCGTGTGTGAATGCGTTGTTTTTTTCCCGGCAGACTCTCGCTTAACCACAGGGTTCACAGGGGGGGGGTGTAGCGGGAGCCGGGCCTGATCTCGCTGTTGCCGCGGATTTCACAAACGTAATGCCGTAGCCTCGGCTCGGATGACGACATCGCTGTTCGTTCGGCCCACCCGCTGCGTATTCGTTTGAGACTTTGTTCAAAACCCCGGAGGTGGCCTCTGTCTGTGACACCCTGGCAATTTGGTCTGGTCTGCACCTTCGTCGGAGCACCAATCCATCGACACCAAAAACAGAGTGGGGACCCGGACCGCAACCTACAGTTGATGCACAAGACACACTCTCGGCCGGGGGGAAGGAGGCCTCTCTACACACTCTCTATCAGCCTAAAGGTTAGTAAGGGACCAATAATTGGCTAAAGGCTGGCGAGTTGCAGTCCTCGAGGGAGGTCGGGGGACGGCTTCGCAGGAAGATGAATGTGCTGGCGGATCCCCCCCCTTCTACCCCGGGGGGCCGTTATGGGCCAAGAGAACGGCGCTGGCTCGCCTCGTTTGTGTGTGGACAAGATGCTGCGCGCCCACGGCTCTCCCTTTGAACTCGACGAGCGTTAGCAGAGCAT
>PIJE02002844.1:12500-30189 GCA_002895965.2 Coryphaenoides rupestris | reverse complement strand
GGGGGGGAAAGCAGCCCGTGATAATGAATCATCTCCAAGCCTCCGGCCCATTATCTATAATCAACCGGCCACTCGATGACCCGCGTGGCCATTAGTGTGGCACCGGCACCGGCGCCGCTTTACACGTCCGCAGCACGGCCCGGCAGATGAATGGGACGCGGCGGACAGTTTGGACGGAACGCGGGCAGGCGGGCAGGCAGCGCCAGGCCGGCCCATTAGGGGCAGCGCTGAGCAACACTCGCTCTCCGAGTGGCCCGAAGGCAAGCGACAAATGGAGTCCCAGTTTAGTTCATAAACAATTCATTTTCATGTGTGTGTGTCTGTGTGCACGTATTTGCCTGTGTGTGTGTGTGTGTCTGTGTGTGTCTATCTGTGCATGAGAGTGTGTCCGTGTGTGTGTGAAAGGAATGTTTGTGTCTGAAAGTGTGTGTGTGTGTGTGTGCGAGAGTGTGTGTGTGTGTGTGTGTGTGTGTGTGTGTGTGTGTGTGGTGTGTGTGTGTGTGTGTGTGTGTGTGTGTGTGTGTGTGTGTGTGTCTGAAAGTGTGTGTGTGTGTGTGTGTGTGAGAGAGAGACTATGTGTGTGTGTGTGTGTGTCTGTGTGTATGAGTGTGTGTGTGTGTGTGTGTATGAGAGTGTGTGTGAGAATGTGTGTGAGAGAGCCCGTGGCGCGAGCCCTTGCGTTGTATGCCAGCTCAGCGGGGACCCCCCGCGGTGTGTAATTACTGCAGCAAGATGCAAACAATCAGAACGAGCTCCATCTTAATCACCAGTAGAAAGGTACCAGTGGTGACGCACACACTCACACACACACACACACACACACACACACACACACACACACACACACACACACACACACACACACATACACACACACCCACTAGAGAGGCATTGCCCTGTCTACCTCAATCATTTTCTCAGTTTCTGTTTTGTCTGTGTGTGTGTTTGTGTGTGTGTGTGTGGGTGTGGCTGTGTGTGTGTAGCGGGAGCCGGGCCTGATCTCGCTGTTGCCGCGGATTTCACAAACGTAATGCCGTAGCCTCGGCTCGGATGACGACATCGCCGTTCGTTTGGCCGACCCGCTGCGTATTCGTTTGAGACTTTGTTCAAAACCCCGGAGGTGGCCTCTGTGACACATGGCAATTTGTCTGTCTGCACCTTCGTCTGGAGCACCAATCACCATCGACACCCAAACAGAGTGGGACCCGGACCCAACCTGACAGGTGATGCACAGACACACTCTCGCGGGGGAAGGAGGCCTCTCTATCACACTCTCTATCAGCCTAAAGGTTAGCAGGGACCCAATAATTGGCTAAAGGTGAGCGAGTTGAGTCCTCGAGGGAAGTTGGGGCGGCTTCGCAGGAAGATGAATGTGCTGGCGGACCCCCCCTTCTACCCCGGGGGGGCCCGTTATGCCAGAGACGGCGCTGCCTCGCCTCGGTGTGTGGACAGATCCGCGCGCCCGCGGCTCTCCCTTTGAACTCGACGAGCGTTAGCAGACAATTTTCGGCGCCGGGTTCTCCTCCGCGGCGCGCACGGCAGCACACGTCTCGGAGGGTTCGCCCGGCAGGTAGGCTGCGGAGGATCGATGCTCAGTTTAGTATCTGATCCCGCCGCGAAGGAGCGACCGCCACCGCTACCGCTACCACCGCCCGCTAACTGAGAGGCTTTGAAGGACGTGCGGAAAACCCGTGTTGGGCCGCCGCGGCCGTGGCAGGGTCACAGTCGAGCGGGGCACAGCGGGTGCCCGGGGCGCTGAACGTGTTGTTCAAACGGACCGCCAGGCCCAGCTGGGTCTCGACACCGCTCTCTTTAAATGCGTAATGGCCTCCGAGTGAAACACTAAACCAGTAGTGCACACTCTGTCGGAAAGCAAATTAATCCCGTGTTTCCGGGGTCGCTCGGAGCCGGAGAGTCGCCGGGCCAGGTTTCACTCCGGCGTGTGTGTCCGAGCGCACACAGCCCACAGTGAGTCCCTCTAAGCAGTGGCGCACCTCCAAACTAAAACCCCCATCCCCCATCCGATGCACCGCGATACACAGTTAGGTCTGGATCAACTGCTGTTATTCTATAGCCTACCAGCGATACCAATACCAAGAGTGTGTTGGGCACGACGTTTGAGAAAAGATGGATCGGCTCCAGTTCAAACTTAGTTTTTTCGCCAATGGCTCTTTCTCACGATATACAATTTTTCTTACGATTGCTCACTTCAACCAGCAGCGGAGCAAGTTAAAGCCGGGCCCACGGGGCAGAACACACAGCCAGGCCCTTCAACCACTTATATTCCACAGTATATATATATATATATATATATATATATATAAACGCAGTCCTGTGTGCAGTGGACAAGCACTACCGTCGCGCTATGTTGCTAAACAACCCATTAACGCGAGCTCGACGCGACGTCGCTTAACAACGAGCACATTAACATTACATTCCTGCATGTTTATAACTGCAGGGCTTACTGGCCCTCGACACATTCTTCTCGCACAAAAATTTCGAATCATTTGAGACGTGGTGGGAAAAACACACACAGATGGCCGTCGCACAGCAGTGGGGCTTATGGGACACACGTGGGCTATAGAAGTGGACTGAAACGCTATTTGGACCGTTTTTGTTGGTCTATTTATCGGTCTTATTTAATGTTGTTTGATTGGTTGAAACGGACAAACAGGGGACACAAAATAACACGAGAATGCGCGCCTGTCTGCCTCGATGCATCTGGGTGTTGTGGACACTCCCACCCAGATTGAAACGACGGCTCGTCATTGGCTAGTCTCACTCACTCACTCACTCACTCACTACTCACTCAGGCGGCCCGGTGGTTGAACAGGGGCCGTGGACAGACAGAAGGGGGCCCCTGTCTTTGCAGGCTGCAATTAGCGCCCCTGGAAGACGGAGGAAGACCGAGGAAGACGGAGGAGGGCGGGGGGGGGAAAGCAGAACCGTGATAATGAATCATCTCCAAGCCTCCGGCCCATTATCTATAATCAACCGGCCACTCGATGACCCGCGTGGCCATTAGTGTGGCACCGGCACCGGCGCCGCTTTACACGTCCGCCAGCGCGGGCCCGGCAGACGAATGGGACGCGGCGGACAGTTTTGGACGGGAAGCGCGGGCAGGCGGGCAGGGCAGCCCGCCAGGCCGGCCCCATTAGGGGAGCGCTGAGCAACAACTCGCCGTCTCCCAGTGGCCCGAAGGCAAGCCGACAAATGGGAGTCGCCAGTTTAGTTCATAAACAATTCATTTTTCACGTGTGTGTCTGTGTGCACGTATTTGCCTGTGCACTGTGGTGTGTCTGTGGTGTTGCATTGACGAGTGTTTCGTGTGTGCATGTGAAGGAATGTTATGTGTCTGGAAAGTGTGTGTGTGTGTTGCGAGAGGATAGCTGTGTATGTAGTGTGCGAGAGTGTGCACATCACGTGTGTGTGTGAAAGAGAGTGATGTGTGAGAGACTTGTTTGTATGGTATGGTGGTGTGTGTGTGTGTGTGTCTGAAAGTGTGAGTGTGTGTGTGTGTTTGTGAGAAGAGACATATGTGTGTGTGTGTGTTGTGTGTGTGTCTTGTGTTTATGAGTTGTGTGTGTGTGTGTGTGTCTGAAAGTGTGTGTGTGTGTGTTCGTGTTGTGTGTGAGAGAGATACTAGTGTTTGTGTGTGTGTGTGTGTCTGTGTGTATGAGTGTGTGTGTGTGTGTGTGTATGAGAGTGTGTGTGAGAATGTGTGTGAGAGAGCCCGTGGCGCGAAGCCCTTGCTCTGTTGCTAAACACAGCTTGTGTGCCAGCTCAGCGGGGACCCCCCGCGGTGTGTAATTACTGCAGCAAGATGCAAACATCAGAACGAGCTCCATCTTAATCACCAGTAGAAAGGTACCAGTGGTGACGCACACACTCACACACACACATCACACACACACACACCACACACCACACACACACACACACACACACACACACATACACACACACCCACTAGAGAGCATTGCCCTGTCTACCTCAATCATTTTCTCAGTTTTGTGTGTTTGTCTGTGTGTGTGTGTGTGTGGGGGGGGGGGGGGGTGTGGCTGTGTGTGTGAGAAAGACAACCTTTCTGTGTGTGTGTGTGTGTGTGTGTGTGTGTGAGAAAAGACACCTTTCTCTCTGTGTGTGTGGTGTGTGTGTGTGTGTGTGCTGTGTTGTGTATGTGTGTATGTGTGTGTATGAGTAATAGACACCTTTCTGTGTGTGTGTGCATGTGTGTGTTATGCATGTCTGTGTGCACATGCATTTGTGTGTGTTGTATGCAAGGGATATGTGTGTGTATGCATGTGTGTGTGTACATGCATGTGTGTGTGTGTGCTGTTGCACGTACAGTACACGCGTAACGAGTGTCTCTGCCGTCTCGAGGAGGAGGCTCCGTCGATATCGCTGAGTGATCAGGGAGTCGGGCCGCTCGTCAATGACTCATCAGCCACGGGCGCTCCCTGAGTCTGAGTCTCTGCCTCGCTAATGACGGAGAACGGGGATTAAAGCGCTGTGACTCCAGCGTGGAGTCTCCGCGTTGTTGTTGACAGAGAGTGAGACACTCGCGGCGAAGCTCTCTCTCGATCACTCGAGAGACGGCTGCTTGAAGGTGACCGTCGTAAGCTGCACGTGCGCGGAGAAAATGGATCTAATTATCGCCGCGCGGCGTCCCTCGCCTTGACACGTTATGACCGTAAATCAATAGCGTAAAAGATTACATTAAAGCGCGACGTCGAGGTAACTCACGCGGACCTGCTGAGGTTTGTTGTTTTTTTCGATTTGGCCCCGTAGTCAGTCCGGAGTACTATAGGCCGTACGTATGGACGGAATGGATTAGTGACAACGACTAACTCTGAGTGAAATTGATATGCGGTGAACGGGAGTGAGGACTCCTCCGGTCCCGAGTGTGCTGATTCCATTATCCATGCATTACATCGCCAACAGTGAATGTGGGCAGTGCGCACACCACACACACACACACACCACACATCACGCACGCACACACACCACACACACACACACACCACACACCGGCCCTCTTGTAACTGATCCCACTTCGCGAGTCGCATCGTCGCTCGGATGGCTGCTTGAGTCTGCTCGAGGCGTTCCCCCTTCCCCACTCTACGGCCCCAGTGGTTCCCCAACCGGTGTGGTGCCCGCAGGGGTGCCCTGGATGTGCCTTACGGGGGGGTCGTCGTACGGGAGGAGCTCGCCGCCTTTGACTGAGTTTATTGTGTGTATTGTATTCCCCCCCCCCCCCCTCCCTCCCCACCCAGTACCTCCATGCTGGTGCCAGCCATGGTTGGGGGCTAAAACCATCTGACATTTGACCCTGAGAGCTGGAGGTGGGGACACTGGGGTCACTGGGGTCGAGCCAGGTTAGGAGGCCCTGCTCCGGACACGTGGCTCGGCGACTGCAAACCTGCGAAGCGGCAAACCTGCGCTGTTTATTGAGCAGCTCCGAGCCACCGCTGCAGTGGTGACATTATTAAGGGATTAACTGTTTCTATTTTAGGATGAAAAGTCTTTGGATTGGTCCAACAGTAATACATACACAACATACACAACCACTCCAAAACAACTAAATATTATATTTTCAGATATTAGACAGAGGGATTTTTTTTTTGAATCCCTGCATGTAGAAAGATGAAATAAGTAAAACACATTTTTAATCGAACATTGAAACAATTACTCCAAGCCGCATTTCCATGTGCTCAATTCTCTTCTCTCTCTCTTTGTCTCTCTCTCTCTCTCTCTCTGTCTCTTGTGTGTGTGTGTGTGTGTGTGTGTGTGTGTATGTGTGTGTGTGTGTGTGTGTGTGTGTGTGTGTGTGTGTGTGTGTGTGTGTGTGTGCGTGTGTGTTGTGTGTGTGGGGGGGGGGGGGGGGGGGGGGGGGGGGGGGGGGGGGGGGGGGAAAGGGGGGAGGTATTTCAGAAAACTTCAGGCCTCCATCCTTAATCCATTCCTCTATCCCTCCTCTCTTTCTCTCTCTCTCCTCTCTCTCCACTCTCTCTCTCTCTCTCTCTCTCTCTCCCTCCCTTGTTTACTCTGTAGTCAGTTCATTTTCCCCCTCAAATCCTCTCCACTCGCACCGTCATGTCATCGATCCCTCCCTCCCTCCCTCCCTCCCTCCCTCCCTCCTGCTTCCTCCGCCCTTGTTCCCTTTGTCGATTCGCACTGTTAGACGTCATTACTTCATCTTCCAGCCTGTTCTCTGTCCTCCCTCTCTCTGTCTCTCTCTGTCTCTCTCTCTCCCTATAGTGCTCGGTGATTAGTCTTGTGCTCTGTTTATCCTTTCTCCTCCGTCTCTCTCTCTCTCTCTCTCTCTCTCTCTCTCTCTCTCTCTCTCTCTCTCTCTCTCTCTCTCTCTCTCTCTCCCTGCTGTCCTCGTTTTATCTCTGGTGTCACACAGTCTCTCCCTCAAGCGCTCTCCATTCTTCTCGCGTTAGCTCCCTCCTTTATTTAGCGTCCCTCTCCCTCATGCTCTCTCTCTTTCTCTCGTTTCTCTCTGCTCTCTCCCCCGTCTTCTCTTTCATACTCTTTCTTTCTTTCTCCTCACCCTCTTTCTTTCTTTCTTTTTCTTTCTTTCTTTCTTTCTTTCTTTCTGTCTTGTCTTGTCATATATAAGTAACACAATATATATTTAATTATACATATATATTTAAGTATACATATTTAAGTATACATATATAAGTACACATATATATTTTATTATTAAGTATATCATATTTAAAGTATGACATAATATAAGTTACAATGATAAGTACACATATAATGTTAATTATTACATATATATTTAAGTATATCATATTTAGTAGTACATTTATAAGTGACATCATATAATTTAATTATACATATAATTAAGTATACTATTTAAGTATACATATTTAAGTATACATACATAGTACACATAAAATTTAATATACATATATATTTAAGATACATATTTAGTATACATATTTAAGTAACATATATAAGTACACATATATAATTTAATTATACATATATATTTAAGTACATATTTAAGTATACATATATAATTACACAGTATATATTTAATTATACATATCATATTTTAAGTATAACATGTTGTCGTCTGTGTGTGTCTGTGTTGTTGTTGTGTGTCTTGTGTTTGTGTTGTCTTGGTGTGTTGTGTGTCTTGTGTGTTGTTGTTGTGTGTCTTTGTGTTGTGTTGTCTTGTGTTGTCTTGTGTTGTGTTGTCTTGTGTTGTGTTGTCTTGTGTTGTGTTGTCTTGTGTTGTGTTGTCTTGTGTTGTCTTGTCTTGTCTTGTCTTGTCTTGTCTTGTGTTGTGTTGTCTTGTCTTGTGTTGTGTTGTCTTGTGTTGTGTTGTCTTGTGTTGTGTTGTCTTGTGTTGTGTTGTCTTGTGTTGTCTTGTCTTGTGTTGTCTTGTCTTGTCTTGTCATATATAAGTACACATATATATTTAATTATACATATATATTTAAGTATACATATTTAAGTATACATATATAAGTACACATATATATTTAATTATACATATATATTTAAGTATACATATTTAAGTATACATATATAAGTACACATATATATTTAATTATACATATATATTTAAGTATACATATTTAAGTATACATATATAAGTACACATATATATTTAAGTATACATATTTAAGTATACATATATAAGTATACATATATAAGTACACATATATATTTAATTATACATATATATTTAAGTATACATATTTAAGTATACATATATAAGTACACATATATATTTAAGTATACATATTTAAGTATACATATATAAGTATACATATATAAGTACACATATATATTTAATTATACATATATATTTAAGTATACATATTTAAGTATACATATATAAGTACACATATATATTTAAGTATACATATTTAAGTATACATATATAAGTATACATATATAAGTACACATATATATTTAATTATACATATATATTTAAGTATACATATTTAAGTATACATATATAAGTACACATATATATTTAATTATACATATATATTTAAGTATACATATTTAAGTATACATATATAAGTACACATATATATTTAATTATACATATATATTTAAGTATACATATTTAAGTATACATATATAAGTACACATATATATTTAATTATACATATATATTTAAGTATACATATTTAAGTATACATATTTAAGTATACATATATAAGTACACATATATATTTAATTATACATATATATTTAAGTATACATATTTAAGTATACATATATTAAGTCACACATATTAATTTAATTATACATATAGTATTTGATTACATATAGTATACAATATAAGTACACATATTATTTTATATATACATTTTTATTAAGCTATAACATATAAGTATACATAATATAGTAACAATATATTAAGTTTAAAGTTATATACATATTAAAGTATACCTATTTCATAAGTCACACATATATATTTTTAAGCTCTATTATACACCTTTTCTATATACAGTTTATACACTAACTATAAGTTACACATATCCTCATTAGATTATACATTATATTATTTAAGTATACATATTAAGTATCATGATAGGTTTATAGTACACAGTTCATATATTTAAGTATAATATATAAGTAACATATATATTTAAATATATATTTAATACATATTTAAGTATACATATATGTACACATATATATATATAATGTATAACATATATATTTAAGTACACATATTTAATATATATAGTACAATATATATTTAGTTACTATTATTTAAGTATACATATTTAAGTATACATATATAAGTCAATAATATATTTAATTATACATATATATTTAAGTATACATATTAGTATAAGTATACATATATTTACAGTACACATATATATTTAATTATACATATATATTATAAGTATACATATTTAAGTATACATATATAAGTACAACATATATAAGTACATATTAAGTATACATATATATTTAAGTATACCATATTTAAGTATAACATATATAAGTATACATATTTAAGTATACATATATAAATTACACAATATAATTAAGTATACATATTTTAAGTATACATAGTATAAGTATACATATATAATACACATATATATTTAATCTAACATATATATTTAAGTATACAATTTAAGTATACATATATAAGTACACATATATATTTAATTATACATATAATATTTAAGTATAACATGTTGTCTTGTGTTGTCTTGTTGGTTATGTGTTGGTGTTGGTCCTTGTGTTGTGTTGCTTGTGTGTTGGTTTGTCTGTGTTGGTTGTTCTGGTGTGTTGCTTTGTGTTAGTGTTGTCTTGTGTGTTTGTTGTCTTGTGTTGTCTTGTGTTGTGTTTGTCCTTGTCTTGTTCTTGTCTGTGTGTGTGTGTTGGTCTTGTGTTTGTGTGTCTTGTTGGTTGTCTTGTCCTTGTCTTGTCTTGTGTTCTTGTTTTGTCTTGCTTGTGTTGTGTTGTCTTGTGTTGTTCTTGTCTTGCTTGTCTTGTCTTGTGTTGTGTGTCTTTAGTGTTGTGTTGTCTTGGTTGTGTTTCTTGTCTCTGTGTTGTGTTTCTTGTGTTGTCTTGTCTTGTTTGTCTTGTCTGTCTTGTCATATATAAGTACACATATATTATTTACTAACCATATATATTTAAGATACATATTTAGTATACATATATAAAGTACACATATATATTTAATATACATATATATTTAAGTATATACATATTAAGTATACATATATAAGTACACATATATATTTAATTATACATATATATTTAAGTATAACATATTTAAGTATACAATATATAAGTATACATATATTAAGTATACATATATAAGTACACATATATAAGTATACATATAAGTACACATATATATTTAATGTACTACAATTATTTAAGTATACATATTTAAGTATACAATATATAAGTACACGATATATATTTAATTATACATATATTTAAAGTATACATATATAAGTATACATATATAAGTACACATATATATTAATGTATACATATATATTTAAGTATACATATTAAGATATACATATATAAGTACACATTATATTAATTATACATATATATTTAAGTAACAATATTTAAGTATTACATATATAAGTACACAATATAATTAATTAACTAATATAAGTATACATATTTAAGTATACATATTTAAGTTATACATATATAAGTACACATATATATTTTAATTATACATAATATTTTAAGTATACATATTTAAGATTTACATATTTAAGATATACATTATAAAGTACACATATATATTTAATTATACATGATATATTTAAGTATACATATTTAAGTATACATATATAAGTACACATATATATTTAATTATACATATATATTTAAGTATACATATTTAAGTATACATATATAAGTACACATATATATTTAAGTATACATATTTAAGTATACATATATAAGTATACATATATAAGTACACATATATATTTAATTATACATATATATTTAAGTATACATATTTAAGTATACATATATAAGTACACATATATATTTAATTATACATATATATTTAAGTATACATATTTAAGTATACATATATAAGTACACATATATATTTAATTATACATATATATTTAAGTATACATATTTAAGTATACATATATAAGTATACATATATAAGTACACATATATATTTAATTATACATATATATTTAAGTATACATATTTAAGTATACATATTTAAGTATACATACATAAGTACACATATATATTTAATTATACATATATATTTAAGTATACATATTTAAGTATACATATATAAGTACACATATATATTTAATTATACATATATATTTAAGTATACATATTTAAGTATACATATATAAGTACACATATATATTTAATTATACATATATATTTAAGTATACATATATAAGTATACATATATAAGTACACATATATATTTAATTATACATATATATTTAAGTATACATATTTAAGTATACATATTTAAGTATACATATATAAGTACACATATATATTTAATTATACATATATATTTAAGTATACATATTTAAGTATACATATATAAGTACACATATATATTTAATTATACATATATATTTAAGTATACATATTTAAGTATACATATATAAGTACACATATATATTTAATTATACATATATATTTAAGTATACATGTTGTCTTGTGTTGTCTTGTGTTGTGTTGTGTTGTCTTGTGTTGTGTTGTCTTGTCTTGTGTGTTGTTGTCTTGTGTTGTCTTGTGTTGTGTTGTCTTGTGTTGTTGTCTTGTCTTGTGTGTTGTTGTCTTGTGTTGTCTTGTGTTGTCTTGTGTTGTGTTGTGTTGTCTTGTCTTGTGTTGTCTTGTCTTGTGTTGTGTTGTCTTGTGTTGTCTTGTGTTGTTGTTGTCTTGTCTTGGTCTTGTGTTGTGTTGTCTTGTGTTGTGTTGTCTTGTGTTGTTGTTGTGTTGTCTTGTGTTGTGTTGTGTTGTCTTGTCTTGTCTTGTGTATACATATATAAGTACACATATATATTTAATTATACATATATATTTAAGTATACATATTTAAGTATACATATATAAGTACACATATATATTTAATTATACATATATATTTAAGTATACATATTTAAGTATACATATATAAGTATACATATATAAGTACACATATATATTTAAGTATACATATTTAAGTATACATATTTAAGTATACATATATAAGTACACATATATATTTAATTATACATATATATTTAAGTATACATATTTAAGTATACATATATAAGTACACATATATATTTAATTATACATATATATTTAAGTATACATATTTAAGTATACATATATAAGTACACATATATATTCAATTATACATATATATTTAAGTATACATGTTGTCTTGTGTTGTGTTGTGTTGTGTTGTCTTGTGTTGTGTTGTCTTGTGTGTTGTTGTCTTGTGTTGTCTTGTGTTGTGTTGTCTTGTGTTGTGTTGTCTTGTGTTGTGTTGTCTTGTCTTGTGTGTTGTTGTCTTGTGTTGTCTTGTGTTGTGTTGTCTTGTCTTGTGTTGTCTTGTCTTGTCTTGTGTTGTGTTGTCTTGTCTTGTCTTGTCTTGTGTTGTGTTGTCTTGTGTTGTCTTGTCTTGTCTTGTCTTGTCTTGTCTTGTCTTGTGTTGTCTTGTGTTGTGTTGTCTTGTCTTGTGTTGTCTTGTCTTGTCTTGTGTTGTCTTGTGTTGTCTTGTGTTGTGTTGTGTTGTGTTGTCTTGTGTTGTGTTGTCTTGTGTTGTGTTGTCTTGTCTTGTGTTGTCTTGTGTTGTGTTGTGTTGTCTTGTGTTGTGTTGTCTTGTCTTGTGTTGTGTTGTCTTGTGTTGTGTTGTCTTGTGTTGTGTTGTCTTGTGTTGTGTTGTCTTGTCTTGTGTTGTCTTGTCTTGTCTTGTGTTGTCTTGTCTTGTCTTGTCTTGTCTTGTCTTGTCTTGTGTTGTGTTGTCTTGTGTTGTGTTGTCTTGTCTTGTGTTGTCTTGTCTTGTCTTGTTGTTGTGTGTTGTCTTGTGTTGTGTTGTCTTGTGTGTTGTTGTCTTGTGTTGTCTTGTGTTGTGTTGTGTTGTGTTGTCTTGTGTTGTCTTGTCTTGTGTGTTGTTGTCTTGTGTTGTCTTGTGTTGTGTTGTGTTGTCTTGTCTTGTGTTTGTCTTGACATATTTAAGTATACATATTTAAGTATACATATATAAGTACACATATATATTTAATTATACATATATATTTAAGTATACATATTTAAGTATACATATATAAGTACACATATATATTTAATTATACATATATATTTAAGTATACATGTTGTCTTGTGTTGTCTTGTGTTGTGTTGTGTTGTCTTGTGTTGTGTTGTCTTGTCTTGTGTGTTGTTTGTCTTGTGTTGTCTTGTGTTGTGTTGTCTTGTGTTGTGTTGTCTTGTGTTGTGTTGTCTTGTGTGTTGTTGTCTTGTGTTGTCTTGTGTTGTGTTGTGTTGTGTTGTCTTGTGTTGTGTTGTCTTGTGTTTTTGTTGTCTTGTCTTGTGTTGTCTTGTCTGTCTTGTCTTGGTGTATGTCTTGTCTTTTTGTGCTTGTGCTCTGTGTTTGTGGTGTCATTGTCTGGTGTCTTGTCTTTGTCTTGTCGGTTGTGTTCTTGTCTTGTTTGTCTTGTCTTGTGTTGTCTTGTTTTGTGTTGTCTTGTCTTGTCTTGTCTTGTCTTGTCTTGTCTTGTGTGTCTTGTGTTGTGGTTGTTGTCTTGTGTTTCGTCTTGTCGGTTTGTGTTGTCTTGTTGTCTTGTTGTGGTGTTGTGTGTGTCTTGTCTGTGTTGTCTTGTGTTGTTGTGTTGTGTTGTCTTGTGTTGTGTTGTCTTGTCTTGTGTTGTGTTGGTCTTGTTGTGGTGTTGTGTTGTTCTTGTGTTTTGTGTTGTTTGTCTTGTGTTGTGTTGTCTTGTCTTGTGTTGTCTTGTCTTGTCTTGTGTTGTCTTGTGTTGTCTTGTCTTGTCTTGTCTTGTCTTGTCTTGTGTTGTGTTGTCTTGTGTTGTGTTGTCTTGTCTTGTGTTGTCTTGTCTTGTGTTGTGTTGTCTTGTGTTGTGTTGTCTTGTGTGTTGTTGTCTTGTGTTGTCTTGTGTTGTGTTGTGTTGTGTTGTCTTGTGTTGTCTTGTCTTGTGTGTTGTTGTCTTGTGTTGTCTTGTGTTGTGTTGTGTTGTCTTGTCTTGTGTTGTCTTGACATATTTAAGTATACATATTTAAGTATACATATATAAGTACACATATATATTTAATTATACATATATATTTAAGTATACATATTTAAGTATACATATATAAGTACACATATATATTTAATTATACATATATATTTAAGTATACATGTTGTCTTGTGTTGTCTTGTGTGTTGTGTTGTCTTGTGTTGTGTTGTCTTGTGTGTTGTTGTCTTGTGTTGTCTTGTGTTGTGTTGTCTTGTTGTGTTGTCTTGTGTGTTGTTGTCTTGTGTTGTCTTGTGTTGTGTTGTCTTGTCTTGTCGTTGTCTTGTGTTGTGTTGTGTTGTCTTGTGTTGTGTGTTCTTGTGTTGTCTTGTCTTGTGTTGTGTTGTCTTGTGTTGTGTTGTCTTGTCTTGTGTTGTGTTGTCTTGTGTTGTCTTGTCTTGTCTTGTCTTGTCTTGTCTTGTCATATATAAGTACACATATATATTTAATTATACATATATATTTAAGTATACATATTTAAGTATACATATTAAGTTATACATATATAAGTACACATATATATTTAATTATACATATTATATTTAAGTTATACCATATTTAAGTATACATATAATAAGTACCATTATATATTAATTATACATATATATTTAGTATACATATTTAAGTATACATATATAAGTAATCCATATATAAGTACACATATATATTTAATTATCCATATATATTTAAGTATATAAAGTATACATAATAAGTACACATGAAAGTATACTATATAAGTACATCATATATATTTACATTCTATACATATAATGTTTAAGTTATACATATTTAAGCATTATACATTATATACTAGTACACATATATATTTAAGTCAAACACTATTAAGTATACACAAATATATGTGATAATTAAAATATATGATGGTGTACCTTATATAGTTATACTTATATATGTATACTTAAATATGCTATACCTAAATATTGTATACTAATATATATGATAATTAAATATATATGTGTACTTATATATGTTATACTTATATATGTATAATTAGAATCATAATATGTATATTAAATATATATTTACTTATATATGTATACTGTAATATGTATACTAAATATGTATACTTAAATATATATGTGTACTTATATATGTATCTTAAATATGTATACTTAAATATATATGTATATTAAATATTATGTTACATATATGTAACTTAATATGTATACTTAAATATGTATACTTAAATATATATGTGTACTTATATATGTATACTTAAATATGTATACTTAAATATATATGTATAATTAAATATATATGTGTACTTATATATGTATACTTATATATGTATACTTAAATATGTATACTTAAATATATATGTGTACTTATATATGTATACTTAAATATGTATACTTAAATATATATGTATAATTAAATATATATGTGTACTTATATATGTATACTTAAATATGTATACTTAAATATATATGTATAATTAAATATATATGTGTACTTATATATGTATACTTAAATATGTATACTTAAATATATATGTATAATTAAATATATATGTGTACTTATATATGACAAGACAAGACAAGACAACACAAGACAAGACAACACAAGACAACACAACACAAGACAACACAACACAAGACAACACAACACAAGACAAGACAACACAACACAAGACAACACAACACAAGACAACACAACACAAGACAAGACAAGACAAGACAAGACAAGACAAGACAACACAAGACAACACAACACAAGACAACACAACACAAGACAAGACAAGACAAGACAACACAACACAAGACAACACAAGACAACAACACACAAGACAACACAACACAAGACACAACACAACACAAGACAACAACACACAAGACAACACAACACAAGAAACGACAACACAACACAAGACAACACAAGACACATGTATACTTAAATATATATGTATAATTAAATATATATGTGTACTTATATATGTATACTTAAATATGTATACTTAAATATATATGTATAATTAAATATATATGTGTACTTATATATGTATACTTAAATATGTATACTTAAATATGTATACTTAAATATATATGTATAATTAAATATATATGTGTACTTATGTATGTATACTTAAATATGTATACTTAAATATGTATACTTAAATATATATGTATAATTAAATATATATGTGTACTTATATATGTATACTTAAATATGTATAATTAAATATATATGTGTACTTATATATGTATACTTATATATGTATACTTAAATAATATGTATAATTAAATATATATGTGTACTTATATATGTATACTTAAATATGTATACTTAAATATATATGTATAATTAAATATATATGTGTACTTATATATGTATACTTAAATATGTATACTTAAATATATATGTATAATTAAATATATATGTGTACTTATATATGACAAGACAAGACAAGACAAGACAAGACAAGACAACACAACACAAGACAAGACAACACAACACAAGACAAGACAACACAAGACAAGACAACACAACACAACACAAGACAACACAAGACAACAACACAAGACAAGACAACACAAGACAACACAACACAACACAACACAAGACAACAACACACAAGACAACACAACACAAGACAACACAACACAAGACAACACAACACAAGACAACACAAGACAACAACACACAAGACAAGACAACACAACACAAGACAACACAACACAACACAAGACAACACAAGACAACATGTATACTTAAATATATATGTATAATTAAATATATATGTGTACTTATATATGTATACTTAAATATGTATACTTAAATATATATGTATAATTAAATATATATGTGTACTTATATATGTATACTTAAATATGTATACTTAAATATGTCAAGACAACACAAGACAAGACAACACAACACAACACAAGACAACACAAGACAACAACACACAAGACAAGACAACACAAGACAACACAACACAACACAACACAAGACAACACAAGACAACAACACACAAGACAACACAACACAAGACAACACAACACAAGACAAGACAAGACAACACAAGACAAGACAACACAACACAAGACAACACAACACAAGACAAGACAAGACAAGACAAGACAAGACAAGACAAGACAACACAAGACAAGACAAGACAACACAAGACAAGACAACACAACACAAGACAACACAACACAAGACAACACAACACAAGACAAGACAACACAACACAAGACAACACAACACAACACAAGACAAGACAAGACAACACAACACAAGACAACACAACACAAGACAACACAACACAACACAACACAAGACAACACAAGACAACACAAGACAAGACAAGACAACACAAGACAAGACAACACAACACAAGACAACACAAGACAAGACAAGACAAGACAAGACAAGACAACACAAGACAACACAACACAAGACAAGACAAGACAAGACAACACAACACAAGACAAGACAAGACAACACAAGACAAGACAACACAACACAAGACAACACAAGACAACAACACACAAGACAAGACAACACAACACAAGACAACACAACACAAGACAACACAACACAAGACAACACAAGACAACAACACACAAGACAAGACAACACAACACAAGACAACACAACACAACACAACACAAGACAACATGTATACTTAAATATATATGTATAATTGAATATATATGTGTACTTATATATGTATACTTAAATATGTATACTTAAATATATATGTATAATTAAATATATATGTGTACTTATATATGTATACTTAAATATGTATACTTAAATATATATGTATAATTAAATATATATGTGTACTTATATATGTATACTTAAATATGTATACTTAAATATGTATACTTAAATATATATGTATAATTAAATATATATGTGTACTTATATATGTATACTTATATATGTATACTTAAATATGTATACTT